>PVLC010001213.1:56535-152477 GCA_004027655.1 Graphiurus murinus | reverse complement strand
CGGTACTGGGGATTGAACCCAGAGGCATTCTACCTCCGAGCTATATCCCCAGCCCTATTTTTTATTCTTTATTTTGAAACCGGGTCTCACTAAGTTGCAGAGTGCCTCACTAGATAGCTGAGGCTGGCCGCGAACCCAGATCCTCCGGTCTCAGCCTCCCGAATGCTGGGATTACAAGCGTGCGCCACCACGCCCGGCTAATCTATAGGATTTTTAAGTCATTTCGTATCTTGCATATATGTGCTTGAAGTGTTTTTCCTTCTTTATGCAATGGTAATAAATACAGTCATGCACTGCATAATAGCATTTCAGACAACAACAGACAACATATCCGACAGATGGGGCTCTCATAAGATTATAACAGCTAAAAACTTCCTACAACCTAGTAACATCATAGCACAAGCCATCGCTCATGCCTTGTGGCAACGTTGGTATAAACAAACCTACTGCACTGCCAGTTATGTAAAAGTAGAGCACAATTATGTATGGTTTATGACCTGGTGGTGATAATAAATGACTGCTACTGGCTTATTTGTTTATATACTATATTTGTAATCATTTAGAGTTTCTTCCTTCTACTTACTTAAAAGAGTTGACTGTGAAATCACCTCACAGGTGGTTCAGGAGGGACTCCAGATATGGCCATTGTTATCATAGGAGACAAGAGCACTACGTAGGCTGCCACCCCTGCAGACCTTCCAGTGGGACAGGACGTGGAGGGGGAGGACAGTGACACTGATAATCCAGACTCTAGGTCTAAACTAATATATGCAGTTTTCGTTTTTCACACACACACACACACACACACACACACACACACAAAATAATATATTATAAAGTAAAAAATAACTTTAAGTAGAAAAAGGGGTATAAAATAAGGATGTGAAAAAAATCTTTGCACAACTGCACAATGTGACTGTATCTCACGCTAAGTGCTGTTACAAGAGTCAAAAAAATTTTCAAATGTTTGAAGAAATGTTTGAAGCAAAAAAAAAGTTAGTAAGCTAAGGTTAACTTATTATTATAGAGAAAAAAAATTGGTAGGCATAGTGTAGCCTAAAGTGTGGTGTTTATTAAGTCTACATAGTGTGCCGTACCATCCTGAGCCTTTGTGTTCAGCCTTTACTCCTCACTGACTCCCCCAGAGCAGCCTCCAGTCCTGAACACTCCATTCATGGTAAGTGCTCCATACAAGTGTCCTACTGTTTAATCTTTTATGCTTCATCTTTACTTTATCTTTTCTATGTTGAGATACACACATCCCCTTATGTTACAACTGCCTACAGTATTCAGTACAGACCCATGCTCTATATGGCTGCAGTCTAGGAGCAATATGCTGTGCCTCATAGCCTAAGTGTGTAGTAAGCTACACCCTCTAGGTTTGTGTAAGTATGTTCTGTGATATTTGCACAACAATGAAATCAGCAAATGGTGCATTTCTCAGAATATAGCCCTATCATTAAGTGATACATAACTGTATTTCATTAAATACTTTGTTGTTTGGAATTATTTGCTTTAACAGTTCTTTGCTCAACACTGGTATATTTTTTCCTACTGAAGTTAAATATAGAAGACAATAGCTCGCCAGGTATGGTGGCGCACGCTTGTAATCCCAGCATTCGGGAGGCTGAGACCGGAGGATCCAGGTTAGCGGCCAGCCTCAGCTACTTAGTGAGGCACTCCGCAACTTAGTGAGACCCTGTTTCAAACTAAAGAATAAAAAATAGGGGTGGGGGTATAACTTGGAGGTAAAATGCCCCTGAGTTCAATACCCAGTACTGCAAAAAAAAAAAAAAAAAAAAAAAAGACAATAGCTATTCCCAGTTGATAGAACACATTAGAACAAGTCTTTCAAAACAATAAGCTAGCATATACTTACTTTTTTAATATTAAAATATCTCTTTATATTTAAGAGAAAAACACTTATTTTTCAGCCTTTGTATAGAATGTGTTACTATAAATATATTTTGTTTGGTTGGTGTTTGTTTGATGCTATGGACTGAACCAAGAGTCTGGAGTATACTAAGACACATGGTCAACCACTGAACTACACCCAAGCCCTGTATACACATATTTGACTCAATGCTTTGTCATGGAAAAGAAATCAGTTTGTTCAAAGTTCTGCAGATAATGGTGTGGGTGAATGTCAACTGTAACACTTTTTCACATCTTATTTTGTTAGCCTAACTTCTAGAGCAGTAGAGAAATAAATCTCCAAAGAAGCATGGGGGAAGAATGAAAACATGAACATAAAATTCATGGTAATCTAGCTGGCAAAGAATGTCAACCATTCACTTCAGATTCCTCAGTCCCAACATGGTTCCTTTTAAGAAATAATAAATCTCAGTCTTTAACACCCTTAGATGGTTGGGAAGGAACTGTAACTTTGTCAAATTCACTTAATTTATTCAACAGAAATTTATTAAGTACCTCCTAAGAGACAGGAATTGTGCAGGGCAAGTGGAAATGATGGAGAGAAACAGAGTTGGCCATGAAGCAGGCTCATATCCAGCAACCTGCATTCCTGGTACCAAAGACATACTTTACAAAAAAGTTTACTACCAGCCCTACTTCTACTGAATGCAGGGCCTCACCTCTTAGGTTTCTGGGATGAATCTGTTTTGTCCGAGGCATCTTCTTGGATTCAGGAGCTCTTTTTTCTTCTTAGAAACTGTAGGAAGAGCAGGTCACAAAATGGTGGCTCCATAAACTCAATGTACATCAATTAATCCATATGCTAAAAGAGGAAAATAAAAAAGAAGCATATTTTACTACCTTCAAAGTGAAAGATAACATTAAAGTTATGACTTAACACTAGCTCAAGAAAAAGAAAGCTGGCACCACTGCAAAACATTACTCGCTAACTTTTAATTAAACATACGACAGGGCATTTTGCCAATACTTGGGCCTTATTAAGAAAATAGAAAAAATATATCACCATCCTTTTATCAAACAAGAGTGAAGAAATTCACTTTGTGTTTTACAATAACATTACTAGGTACAATTAAAGGATACCAATCAGGTTACAAAAGGATTATAACCATTCATAAGAGCAAGCGCCATATCTCAGTCAGCTTGTTTTAGAACTAATTTAGTTAACATATGCGGGTACTATTTTGGCTGCTCCCCAATTATCAGTCCTCCCTTCTGGGCTCATGTGAGGATAGTTCTTTCTGGTTATCTGTGATCGGATGTTGCCAATGACCTAGGAATGGAAGACAGATGTGCTTCACTTCCAGGCTTGAGCATTTAGTTACCAAAATAAGAGTTTCTACAGCATTCTTTCCCCTCTGACACAGGTCTTGCATTGCTCCAGACAGCAAATCTCACAACAGAATGGAGCTCCCCCTAACCCAACATGGTCAGGCAGCATAAACAAGAAACGGGCCTTTGTCGTCTCTTTGTCCGTCTTTGTCAGAGTTACTTGTTACTGCAGCATAACCTAGTCTGTCCTGACCCAAATATTTTTTTAAAGTGATCTGAAATACAACATGCCAAGATGATAATTACCTAAAACATAGCCAGCTATCTCCCCAAACCAGCTACCTCAGTCTCCCCTTCCACAGGACTCTTTCTCAAGGATCCCAGAGCTAAAATTTTAGTTTTAACTTCCTGCAATAAAGCTGATAGGCAAAGCCCATTATATTTGCACTAAACATGAAACAATGTATAATCTTTATGCAAACACACAAGAATGGAATAGGAATGCTTTGTTTAAAGTTGCTGTCCTATCTGATACATTATAAGAAACAAGAAAACCGTGCTGAACACCCACTATGTGTCTGTATTGCCTACATATTACTTCAGTTAATACTAACAATAACCCAGAAAATGGCTACCGTTTCAAAGAGAAGAAAACCAAGTTTGGGAAGAGGCTATGTAACCTGCCTAAGATCAGCAACCAAGGAATATGGTACCGCATGTCAGTCGCTCTCAGTGTCTGTTTCCTCTGAGGAGATAACAGCTACTCTTAAGCGCCCCCCTCCCCCGCCCCACCCCAAAGGATGCTGACTGGCACAGCAAGTCATGAGGGCATACTTTGATGTCAAGCCAGACTGGGTTCAAGGCCAGGCTTTACCCCATACTGTGTGGCCTTGTTCAAAGTACTTAACCTCTCTGAAGATCAGATTTCTCAAATGTAAAACTAGGAAATATTACCCACCTCAGAAGGATGTAGTAAAGACTAAACAGTGTACAAGTTTTGCCTGTCACACAAAAATGCCGAAATATTAATTATCCTTAAGAAAGCCTATATGGGAAAGAATGTGTCTAATATCCAAACAGAAGGTTTTAGGAATTAATGGTTTCATTTTAACTAAGAAATAGAAGGAAAAGTAGACTACAATTAACATATTTTATTTCTGATATGGCTCTGTTGTCATCGTAGCACAAAAATCTTCGCAGCTTTTTAACTGCACAAGGAAGAATGCGAAATACGCTGGTCGATAGTATGTACCTCACCTAGCACTGTGCTAAGTGAGCTGTAGAAGATGTAGTTCCTCATTCCCTGCACTAAAGAAGCATCCACTCTCCGACTCCTGTAGGTTCTGATTCAACAGAGAATTAGAGACACTGAAGCCAAATAAATTGTAGGAATGCTTAGCTTCGTTCCTTGTTAAACTTAAGGCTTTTAAATAGTCACGATATTGCTAAGTTTTTAAAGCATCAACTCCGATTGTAACAGAGTCATGTGATCCCATCCGATCCGGAGTATAAATGTAAAATATGCAAATTCCCAATCGGTAACGGCTTTCTGCTACCCGGTTCACTGCCTACCCACTGTCCCTCGCTGTCCATCCCATGTTTAAATCCTTGTGGGGGGAAGTGGGCATTTTCAAGGCTGCAGCGTTGTAGCGACTAGGACGAGCAATAAAGCGTTCCTTTACGGGAAAGAAATAAATACTACATGGAGCAAAAACAGGACACGATCAAAAAGCGTAAAGACAGTTGCAAGGAGAAAAAACATGAATGAATGTGGAGGGCGGAGCCTGGGAAAACCCCTCTGCAACGCTGCACTGAACAAAGCACTTCGCATGCCAGGAGGAGGGGGGAATGAAGTGCCAGCTCAGGAAGGAGCCTGGAGTGGATGCGGAGAGCAGGAGGAGGAGGAGGACGACAACGAGATGAGGCGAGCGCGGCAGCCCTGCGACTCCTCCTCGCCGCCAGCTCCGCCGCCGCCCCCTCCCCGCTCCAGCCAGCAACTCCTTCCCGAGCCCGACCCCTAAGCGAGCCCGAGGCGCCCCGCGCCCCGACCCACCGCCCCCTGCCCGACAGCTGCAGGCGCTCACTCCCAACCCGGAAAGAAACTACCCAGGTGGCCGGGAGTAAACAGGCACTTGGAGCAAAGAACGAAAGGGAAAGAAAGCCACAAAGCCAGGAGGTTGGGAAGCCGAGGCCTGGTCCCCCTCACCCCCCACCCCCTTGCAAAATGCGTCTGCGGCGGAAAGGCTAGGTCCCCCCGTACCTGCTGGGCTGGCAGGACCGCAGCTCGGGCCGCTCGCGCGCGGCCAGGGCGCCCAGAAGTGGCAAGTGGCTCCCGCACGCAGCCATCCCCTCTGCAAGGTCGGCGGTTGCACACACACACGCACACACACCCGCGCGCCCGCACACCCCCCGCCCGCCGAGGGGAGGTGGTCCTGCCCCTCCGCCGCGCCGCCCCCAGCTGCAGCGCCCCCGCCGCGGAGCCCGCGCCGACCTGCGTCCTGGACGCCCGGCGGAGCCGCGGCGCTGCAGCCGGCCCTGGCGCGGCGCTGCTGATGGCGGCAGCCGCAGCTCGGAACCTCCGCGACCCCCGCGCGGCGGCGGCGGCGGCGGCGCCCGGGATCCCTCCTTCACTTGACAACCCCAAACACAAACAGAACCTCCTCCAGCCGCCGCGGCTCTCCCAGTGCCCGCTCCGTCCCCGCCGCCGCCGCCGCCGCAGCCACACTAAGGCCGGCGACTGGCGCTCACACCACCCGGCGCTGAAATATTAAAGAGGGGAGCGGGCCGGGGGCGGGGAGCCGGGGCGCGCGGCGGGCGGGAGGCGGGAGGCGGCGGCCGCGGCATGATCGCGGCGGCCGGGAGGGGCGGCGGGGCGAGCGGACCGCGGCCCGGGCTTTACCTCTCCCCCGGGGCAGAGTGGGGCACGTTTAGCGTCGCGGGCCGGCGGGAGGCGCGGGGGAGGGAGGCGAAGGTCCAGGCTTTCCCGCGGGTGGGCGGGGCGCAGGGGATCCCCGGGGGCGGGAGGCGGGGAGGCCGCGGGCGGCGACGCGGGCGGGGAGGGGGCTCCGCGAGGGGCGGGGAACGCCGGCGGGCGGCTCCGCCCCGGGCTGACCCGGCGACCAGGGCTCCCCAGCGGGGCGGGACCCGCGGTGAGCGGCGCGGGAGGAGGGCGGGCTGGGGACGCCGGGGGCGGGGGCCCGGGGTCGCGCCGCGGGTGGACTCGCGCCCGGGGGACGGAGGGGCGGGCCCAGCCGGTCACGCGGCCTCGGGAAGGCCCGGCCGGGTCGCGCAGTTGGGGGCGGTTGGTCGGGAGAGAGGGGCGGGGCCGGGCGGGGCCGTAGTTTCTCTTTACCGTCTCTTTACTTTCTAAAGCAGGATGTGGGCTGGCCCGGTGACGTCATGGGGTCTCCCAGCCCCGCCCCTCGCCCGGGCCGCCCGGAGAGGGGGGGGAGATTGCGGGGAGGGGGGGGGACCCCAAGGGGGTTTCCTCAGCAACGCCAAGAGGGAAGGGGAAAATCATTGTGAAACTTGAAACTCATTAACTTTGAAAAACAACTTAAAAAAAAAAAAAACCAGAGGGGGCGGGGTGTTGGTTTGGAGGGTAGAAGGGGACATTATTAATCCTGAACTGAAACCACTTTTTTGGTGGCGGATGTTCTATTAAAAGAACGAGGAAAGCCAAGGTTATTCCAGAGGCCCCTCCGGGCCCGCCGGTGCTTCCCAAAGCCAAAGCTGGGAGCGCAATTAACCCCTGCCTGCCCGCCTGACAGCTTAGGGGTAACGGGGCGAGAATGTCAGGGGCAGAAGGAGGGGTGCGGGGCTATGCCAGGGAGGAGTGAAAAGGGAAGAGAGAGTAATTACTGTAAACCAGAGTTTGACCCCAGCTGCTAGAAAGCAGTAGAGGAAGCGAGGAGTAAAATCTATGGAAAAAAAACATCAGGAGGGGTCGCACCTGGGTAAGGAGGGTGGTTTTCGAGGTTATGGGGCTCACAAATTGCACACGTACACCTAACAAGCAGAAGAACGTGACTGGTTTAATAGGCCTTGAACTTGAGAGGAATAAGGGAAAACAAAAACTCGGGTTAAAAAAAAAGATTCTTTGATAAAACCAAACCGGTTTCCCCTTTTAAGGAATAAAAACGCTAAATGATCATTATGCTTACTAAGACAGCTGGCCATCTGTGCAAACTTGAATTGTTTTGTTCCATAAAGATGTCTCGGTCTTTCCTGCTAGGGTTGACCCCTAAAATTTCCCTGAGGAAATCCTACCTCTAGCTCATTTGAACTAAGAAAAGCTCAAAGCCCCAGAACGGGCATGATTAAAAATGGAATACTCAGTAATGGCAAGTTCGGAGCCAAAAATAATGTTATGCAAAGGGGAAAATATGCCTACCAAAAAGCAAATTTGGTTATAGGCGCAAAGGTCCTCCAATTGTAAACTTAGAATGACGTTTAGCATCCTGTGCTAACCCTACAAAGAAATAAGGCGACTTTTAACTTTCTGTATAATGTAATCATCTTTTATGAAATGAAATGATATCCAATGGGCAGCGATCACAAAAAAAGTATGCAGTGTAACTCCCCAACTGGGTTATTCTAATTTTAAAAAATAAACGTGCAATTAGATGTGAAAGTATAGCTAGTAATCTATCAGGACAAAGGTTTCTGTAAGTCGAATCTGTCCCTTGAGAAATCAAAAAAATACTAACTGCATAAGTACTTTTTGACTCAATACCTGAGCACAACAAATATATACTAAGGACAAAATGTTTATTCACGACTAAGCGTTGCTATGAACTTCTGAACAAAATACACATGCAATGTTGAATTAAAGTAGATTAATTTTGTCTCACTTCAGTTTGTGTTCTGAAGCAGCAAGCCAATATTAAACTTTTCTTTGAAACAGGTACAATACGGAATACTCTCCTAGTAAGTTTTCGAGTTTTATGAATGCCATTTCTTCGCCTGCAAATGTGACTTTCCAGATATCAGAATGCAGGAAAATGCAGCTAGGTTATAAAGCACCTTGTTTGGTTTATTTCGTGGCAAATTCAATATAGGTTCTGAAAATGTATCAAGTGGGAAGAGGGATTTTCTTTTTCTTTTCTTTTTTTTTTTTTTTTAAGCAGAAGATCAATGTGAAGGGTACACTGCAGTTTGAATTGTCAAAAATCCTGGACCAATGAGGGAGGGTGTGACCTTTCTCAGCACAAGAGAGGAGGGGGCAGTTTCCCAAGGGCGGGGGAGCAATTTCTCTTGGGTTGCATCTCGACTGGCATGCGAACGCTGGTGGTGCCTCCCTTGCAGGGAGTGGGGTTCGAGGGAGGGCAGTGTCACTGGGAGCTTCCGCAAGCTTTTTTTGCTGCTGCGCAGTTGGGAGAAAGAACCAGTCCACCCCAGATCCGCGCGTCCTGGCCCCGGTTCCCACGCGGCCGCCGGGCCCAGCCTGGCTCGGGCTCCCCCCTGGCGCGGCCCCGCGGCCCTGGCCCTGCGCGCGGCCGGGCAGCGCCACCGCCACCGCCACCGCCACGCGGAGATCCCAGAGGTTCCTCCCCGCTGGCCGCCGGGTCACGCCGCCCGGCCCTCCCCTCCGCCCTCCGCGCGCTGGGCTTTCCCGTCCACCGGCCGGATCCCCTCCTCCTCCTCCGGGCCACCCGGCGACAAAACCTTCCCGGCACGCTCTGCCAACTCTGTCCCACGCCCAGGCTCTTCCCCAGCCAGGCGTCAGACAAAAGAACCGAGCGGAAAACTTACCCGAACTGCAACGCAAAAGTCTGATCCAGACCTTCCTGGGTTTAACTTTTAATTTTTAAAACAACAAAAGCAGAAAGCAAAAGCCTCCTAGGTTGGAAGTGGGCGTGAGAGGAAATGCTAGAGGAGGCGCTTCGTTCCCTCGGCTGCCCCCCCCCCTCCCCAGCCGCCGGTCCTTGCCTGGGGCTTTGATGTTATCTGGTGCACCGCCTACGAGGGTTTATACCTTGGGCTCTGCGCCGAGAGTAACATACAGATATTCCGTACTTCACATGCTAGTTTTGGAAGCAAGGGTAGCAGGTGGTAAACGATCCCCACTTCTCAACTCCCCTCCTCCCCCCGCAAGAAAAAAAGGACCTTTTGCACTGGCTTCCCTCTGTTACCTGGACTGAAAGGGGCAGTCCACCCAGTGATCTTAGACAGTTGGGTTCATGAGGCTTTTCTTGTTAGACACACAGAAGGAAGCCTCCTAAATTAAATTCGTTTTCCCTCTGCTCATAGTACAAACGTATAATGCCGTAATAGTGGATGTTTCCTGAGGCTTTGTGCTGTTTTTAGATCTAAGTTCTGAAAATAAGTAGTATTTGCTTTCCGAGATAGTCCTGCAGCCTAGGAGAGACAAGAACATACCTCTGAAGACAATAAACTAATAGCATGACTTTCTTACAGGCCAAAATAGTCACACACCTTCCTGCTTACCTTATGGAAGGCTTGTAACTCTTGATTTATCAGGAGAAACTAACAGAAGCTGGATAGATATTTGGTATGAGGTTAGTCTTAGGGCAATCACCAACAAAGCACTAACAAAAGATGCCTTTTAAAAGACAGATTAATAATAAACAGAGATGGCTCTGTCTCCCACTCTTCCTTACCTGCACACGCACTGCATGACGACATCGCCTGTGTTCAGGCCTTGCCCTCTGGGAGTTTACAAATTAATGGAGACAGGATAAACACACGGAAAAATACCTAGAGGGAAAAAAAAAAAGATGCGAGAAGCAGCTTATAAACAGAGCCAATTAAAGTTATACAGAGTTATTTACATGCTTGCTGAGAGGTTTCTGGTCTGGACAAGGGCTGAACTATCAGAGAAAGTTCCATTCTGAGAGTGAGTTCTCAGATTTTGAAGGGAAGTTCAGGATTTGGCAGTGTCTTGAGAACAGCGTTCCAGGGGGAGGGAAATAGCTTAGGGGTGAGAACAAGTGAACTGTGTGTGATGGTTTTTCCTCCTAGAACAGAAAGTCCAAGCAGATGTGAAACAAGTACTCACCCAAACCAGGACACTTGAGAGTGAAAGGGAAGCTATTAATAAGTATGCCCAGATGAGTCTCACACCTGACAGGGGGTTCTCTAGTATTGAGCTGTGAAGAGGTTGGGAGGGGCAGGCCCCAGGCAACCCAAGAAGAGCCCACCCACCCATTATTTAGGAGAAACTAAGAGATGATACTACAAATACTTGGGAGTCCTTTGGAGATATCTGGACTGAGAATGGTCTTTTAAAGGAAAGTTTTGTCACTGGCGGATTTAGGATAGATATGGGAGCTGCTTACAAAAACTAGTTGTATTTGTGCTAGTAGGAGTTGCAGGAAGAGTAGGAGTGGTAGTGATCCCTTACTGAGAGCCAGGCCACCATAACTCCAAACTACCCGTGAAGAAACAGAGACTAAATCATTCAGTGTTTCTAAAAGGCTAACTAATCTGCCAGAAGCCACAGACTCATAATTAGTAGATCTGCAATTGGAATCCAAAGAATATCAGATGCTTCAAGCTTGAAAATTGTTCTTTGTGGGGAAAAAAAAAAAAAAAGAAAAAGATCACAGTAACTATTCTACCTCTGTAGAGCAAAGAAAAATGAAAAACAGTGTGTGTGTGTGTGTGTGTGTGTGTGTGTGTGTGTGTGTGTGTGTGTGTTTTAAGTTTGTAGTTCAAGGTTTGAGAACCTGGAAGACTGTGTCATAAAAATGGAGATGGGATAGTGTGTTGCTTAAAGGAGAGAAAAGAAAGCCTGGCATAGTGGCACACTCCTGCAATCCCAGTACTTAGGGGGCTAAGATAGGAAGATTGCAGGTTCAAGGCTAGCCTCAGCAACTTGCTGAAGCCCTATGCAACCTATCAAGACATGATGCTGTTTCAAAATAAAAGGCTTAGGGATGTGGATTGGAGGTAAAATGCCCCAGGGTTCAATCCCCAGTACCCCTCCCCCATAAAAAAGAGGAAGAAGAGAAATTCTGTATGGAGTCTCAAGAAAGATGATTCAATTCAAATTCATGTTACTTGTGTTAATTTTACGAGATACACTATTAAAGGGAGGCCGGCCTCTAACTTCATTGAAAGTCATCTAGTTCAATGGCAACTATGATGGTTTAAGGCTATTATCTGGAGTACTACCTGTTAAAGGGGGGGCAAGGGACTAGACAAGATCAACAAAAGTGATACCCAAAGCTCTCAGAATTACTTGCAAGCAATGTCTGCAATAGCAGGGTGAGAAACACCAGAAAGGGGTGAAACAGCAGTCTACAAAAATAGTCCAACTTCACCCAAGGGCTAATGATGTGGGGACACACCCAACAGTCTAAGACATCTTGACTGAGCTCGGGCCACATAACAGAACCCCCAGACAGAAGCGCCTAAACATCACACAGTTATTCCTCCTGGTTCTGGAGGCTGGAAGTCCCAAATCAAGTTTCCAGCAGATTCAGCTTCTGCTGAGGGCTATCTTCATATTCTGCACATGACCACCTTCTCACTGTGTCCTCCGGCGACAGTCTTCCCTGATGTTGTGCATAGGTGCGGAGACGGGACAGAAAGAGGAAGAGCTCTCTGGGGCTCTTCCTATAAGGGCAGTCACTAGTCCTGTGGGATGAGCGCCTCACTCTCAGGATCTCATTTGTGTGTGGGGGGAGGGGGGATTACTCGAGATTGAACCCAGGAGCATTCTACCTCTGAGCTATAACCCCAGTCTTATTTTATTTTTTAATTTGAGACAGGGTCTTGCTATGTTGCTGAGTGCCTCACTAAGGTGCAGGGTCTTGCTATGTTGCTGGCCTCAAAAATGAAATCCTCCTCTCTCAGCCTCCCAAGCACAAGGATTATAGGCATGTGCCACCACACCTGGCTCAAGACCTCATGTTAACCTTAATTGCCTCCTAAAGAGCCTGTCTCTGACACAGTCACATTGGGGTTCAGAACTTCTGAATATGGATTTGGGGGAAGGGATGAAATCCAGTCTGTAGCCAACACCAGATGCCTTTGAACATGGAGTTGCAGGTGGAGGCCATACCAGACTAGGAAAGGGGCTGCTCCAGTGCTTGGAAAAGACCAAAAGAATTTTATTCTGGTCTCTCTTATTTCCAGGAAGAAGAATTTCTCCTAAATAACTTAAAATACTATTCATCCTCAAACATTTCTAGTAAAAGAGTTCTCAAATTTCCTGTGGAAAGCCATGGTGTATCATTTATAGCTATATTTACCATGCTATAAATAAAGCCATTTATTGACTCTCATTTTCTCATTATATTGACTGCCTCATTTTCCTGATCAGATGTAAATTAAACATTACCTTATCTAAACTGTGTCTATCCCCTGCTGTACCCTAAATGCACAATCTCATCACTCCATTAATTTCTTTTATAACATCTGGCATTCTAGACTTACTGGTTTCCATGTTTATTTTCAAGGCTCAACTAGAAGATGAAGGCCATGGTGAGGAGCGTTTCTTTGTTCTCTACTCTGCCCTCAACACCTAGAACAGTGTGGAAATACATGTGTGTTGAATGAATAGTGGAATCTGAATTGTGCTCACCTTCCAGTTTAGTTCCTACGCCTTTCATGTCTGTTGAGCTGATGTCCTGCTTTTATATTTTTTCTTTTGACACCTTTGTAAGTTTTTTATTTCTGGACTCAAAATTATACATCATAGGTAAAAAGGATCTGCTCAACTTATAGACTGGGAAGGTGAGATATGGAGTACTTGGATATATTGCACAATGTCACCAGCAGGCTACTGGCAGAGGGTGACTGGAGAACTCCCAGCCCATCTTCTTCCACGCCTTACTCTGCCTGTCACATCCTTTTCCTTCTGTGCCCTCCCTCGAGTCTCACCAGCATCCTCACTGCCCTTTGGGCTCTCTGACTCTTCGGTCCTAGGTTTAGAAAAAGAAAATTTCTCCTCTGCTGAAATTTTCATGGAGATTTTGTAGTTTAAGCATTTTGTGAAGACGGAAGGAAGGGAGGGAAGAAGGAAAGAAAGGAAATATAATGAAGAATTTGGCAGAGTAAGGGTTAAAAGGTGATTTATATATATATATATAAAGTTATGTACTAAGTGTTCCTGCCTAATTCAATCTACATCCCTTATCTTTTTCTTTCTAGGTTGCTATAATTGTTGAATTGAAGAAGGTTAACAATAAGGCATATTCTTAGTAATGGAGAGAGAAAACAAGTACTTGGTGATACCCCTACTGCCCTGGAGGGAATTACACTGATTGATTAAACTCCCAATATCTACTTCCCACACTGACATCTCTGTTTCCCAAACCATACCAAATCCCAGCTCACCAGCTTCTGACTCTGTAAATATGTTGCTGGGCTCTAAGAAACTTCTTCCAGATACTTGCTCACTGAATCAAATTTTGAAACTGAATTACTTCTGACTAACATCTCTTAAGCTATGAGTTTTCCCTTCCCTAAATTCTTCTCTGTACTCTTCTGTACTGTTTTGTCTAATTTTCTGTTCATAAAAGTCCATGGTCATAAATCTTTGATTCTGAATTTATTGACATCTTTTTTTAAATTTTTTTTATTGGTGCATTGTAATCATACATCTCTGTTAGATACAAGCTGGTAAAGGCATACAGGCACACATTTCTCATTTAACCCTTCCCCAATTCCCGCCCTGCTCCCTCGCCCTCCCTCCTTCTCAAGTTCAGTTTAGTGATTGACTTTGATATGTTTGTGAAGGTATATCATGTGCATTAGGGTCCCCCCCCCATCATCTTCAGCTAAGTCACCTTCTTTGCTCATCTAAGGTTTCTCCTTCTTTGTCTAGAGTCATGGTATTTCCTGTTATGCCAAGTGGGTGTCAACACTAAAGAACTCAAGAATCTAGAATCGAAGCCCAATTTGGGAAAAAAAATGGAGAAAGCAATGGACAGATTAAATTTTACAGACGCTAGGCGAAATGACTGTAATATTAATTCACAAATAAGAGAGATGAACAAGAAGCCAAGTGTAGTAGTGCACACCTGTAATCCCAGTACTTGGAAAGCTGAGACAGGAAGATCACAGGTTTGAGGACAACCTCAGCAACTTAGCAAGACCTTGCTCCAAAACAAAAAGGTCTGGGGTAGCTTGGAGGAACACCAACACACACAAGAAGGAGAGACATGAACATGATGAACAAGAGAATGAGAATGGAAGATTAGTAACAATAACAATAGCCAATAATAGCTCATGGTAAGCTTTAACATGTTTCAAATGCTTTTTCCATTTCAGCTATTTTAATTTCTGCCAGAGGAGGTGGAGCTTGATTTATGGTAGATAATCGAAAATGGAACAAGGGTTATAATAAAGTTCCTAAATAAGACTCTGTGTGTGTGTGTGTGTGTGTGTGTGTGTGTGTGTGTGTTGCATATCAGCTAGCCAGATGGCTGTCTAACCTAAAGACAGTGTAGACATTATTTGTAAGATCTTTTCTTTTGGCTATTAATGGATTACACACATGAGGGTTAGTAATTATAAAAAATATTGAGGCAAGCAGGAAATCTTGGCACAGTTGCAGTATGTAGTGCTCAGAGCTGGAGTAACAGGACACACACATTTGTCTTCTGCTTGCTACTCATACAACTGTCGTTCCCAACTGCTGTGGAACCTTCTGGTTGCAAAATTCCATCCCTCACATAGTAACAAGAGAGTCAAAACATTCCCCCCCCCCACCCAAGCTCTGATCACACAACAGTTTCGTAACCATGTTCTCTCAGAAAGTTCCATAGTCCACCCCCCAGAACAAAATAAAGTGATTTCCAGAAAAGTGAATCAGATGTTGTCTAACAATAGCATTTTCTCCTCTTCTTATAATTCTAAAAGAATAATTTTCCTTTACTTAAGGTTTGATTTGGGGGAAGTGAGTTAGCGTGTGAGTTGGCTTATGAATTTTCTTCCAAAATATTTTTATACTGTCTCACAACCCTTCTTTCGAGGTATCTGTTCTGAACAACTCATGAGCCTATGACCATTTTAACATAATTAAAACATTCACACAATTTCTTTCATTTAAATCTCTAGTAGGATTTCTTCTTAAGAAAACTTTTGTTTTATTTTTTTTTAAAAAAAGGCGTGTCCCAAACCAATTATTTTTCAAAAAAGTTTCCATACATAAGTTGTTTTATGACAGTGGTCTGTGATTCACAGTCCCCAAAGGCCAAACCATTCTGCAATAAATCACAATAAAATATTTTATTTGTGCTTGCTCTCACAAATTCAAAGAAAGGCAGAAGAAGTTTGGGCAGTATTTAAAGGAGAAATTCTAGGATGCTGCAAAAAATTCTGGGATGTTTGCTACTAAAATCTCCTGGAAGCTCACCTGATTTTTTTCTAATAATCTATATATATGGTGATATTGAGAAACTCTCGACCAAAGTGGCCCAAACCTGTAATCTTAATGCTTTGGCAGGCTGAGACAGGAGGATCCCAGGTTTGAGGCCAGTATCAGCAACTTAGACCCTGTTTCAAAATTTTAAAGAGTAAAAAATGGGGAGGGGGGCGAGCTGGGGTTGTAGCTCCTTGGAAGGGTATTTCTGTTTTCAATCTCCAGTAATAAACCAGTTGAGAAGCAGTAAATGCAAAGGAATCATTCTGCTAGGCTAAACTAAAGGTTTGGGAGGTGAGGGAGAAGTATTAATGTTCTTTCCATGGCCAAATTTTAACTCAGAAGCACTGCCAATTAGCAATCCAAGTTTAATATTTTAAAGCACTAAGAGACATTTTACAGTGTCCTCATTTGTAAAATTAATGATAATAGTCACCTATTTCCTAGGGATGCTTTATGGAAGCACAAACTCATGGTTATTAAATAATTTGGATGTATCTACTTCCGTAAGTATCTAACAAAATACCTCTTTTCCTATATCCTTCCACTAGGTATGATATTACCTTATTTTATTTTATCATATTCTTTCTTTTTTCACTTACATAATGATTGTATTCCTATTGGAGTTCTATTATTGTTTTGGTGCTGGAGATTGAAATTGGAGTTTTGCACATGCTAAACACATGTTCTACCACTGAGCTGTACCCCTGGTTCCTAGATTCCTTTTTAATATAAGCATTTATTTCAATAATTGCAACTACCTACCATTTTGCTTCTTCCTCTCTCTCTCTCTCTCTCTCTCTCTCTCTCTCTCTCTCTCTATATATATATATATATATATATATATATATATATATATATATATTTGCTTCTTAATTTCATGTGAATGGTTTGTTCTTAAACCCAGGGGGTAAAAAATGTTCCGTTCTATGAAGATAGTGAATTGGACATTTGCCCTCTTAAATTCACTTATGACTGCTTGTTCTACTAATAATTACAAGTACTTCAAATTCTAAAATACTACAAAATCTCTCTTTTTCTTTTAGTTTATTGCCCCAACACCTGGATTCTTGAATATAGATTTTCTGACTCATTAAAGTCGAAATTATCTCTATATAACCATCCATAACCCACAATTATGACATCATTTCCAGCAGTATTTTTTCAAACCCCTCAGACTCTTTCTTAACCCATACTCTGCAGCATGTTTTCTTGAACCCAACTCCTTGCTTTGTTCATATTTAGAAGATCTATACAGATCCAATGTGATGCATTTTTTAAAGTTTTTCCTCTACTCTTCTTCAAAAGGTTGCTAAAGATAGAAAGCAAGGATATCCCTATTATACTTCATAAAAATGGCTCAATAGTAGATTACTCCAGTTGTGTTCCAGTATTGCTGCTATTAACACCTAAAAGTATCTAGGGAGAGAACACAGTTGTCCACCATGACATCAACTTGGCAAAGAAGGACTGGAGTCCAAACATGCCTCGCTGCTTTTAATCAGGCACACCACCCTAATTATCTCCTAAAATAATGCTTTGATCATGTAACTCCCTTACTGAAGAAACCAAGTAGCCTCTCTCTTACTACAAAGCCAATACTCTCGAGCTGTTATTCAAACTCCAATGTGATCCAAGCAGTCCTTTCCAGCCTCGGCGTCAGCTGCTTCCCTAAATGAGGCCTTCACTTCAGCTAAAGGGTCCGATTCACTATTCCTGCAGTCCTTCCCTTCCTCTGATCATTTACCAAGGCACCCAATCCCTGCCTTTAAATTTTATATATTCAGAAAGTACCTAATTAGAAAATGCACTCGTTCACACCACCCTACCTGTTCCCTCCCATTGGGATGAATTGTGCTCTTCTGTGACTCCTCTTTGGAGTAATAGAGTAGGCGCATATAAAACTGCCATTCTCTCAATTAAGTAACTGTGTTTGTCAGCTTTCTGTTGCTGTAACAAGTAGCCGAGGTACTCGGCTTATAAAGAAAAACTGTGGGCTCACAGTTTTGGAGGTTGCAATCTATGACCAGTTGGCAGCATTGCTTTTGAGCCTGTGGTGAGGCCTTTATGGTGGGCAGTACCTGGTAGAGCAAGCTGCTTACTTCATGACAGCCAGGTGGCTAATGTCCCCATATCTCCTCAAGGACACATCCCCAGCGGCCTTTCTTCTTCTAGGCCCCACATTCTAAAGGTTCCGCGACCTCCGAGCTGGGCACCAAGCCTTCCACACATGGGCATGTGTAGGACATTCCAGATTCAAACTATCGCAGTAATTAATCATGCCTGGCATTTCAAGTGCTGCTGTTATTTTCTTTTTCCTAAGTTTCTTTCTTTTGTTATAAATTGTTGAGGATAGACAGTTCTGCTGTGTTATACTATAGACCTCCCTCCCCTTATGTCTTCCTTATTAATAACCAACATGAGATATTAACCATGAAACATCCTTCCATGGAAATAAGACCCATAGTCTATTGATTACTGCATCTAGTTTCGTTATTTTTCTTTGTTTTGCTTTAAGGTGAGAAATGTGGGTAAGTGGTACCTTCTATCACTAACATAGATGCCCCATTGGTCTTTAATATCTACCTGTAAAGTTACCAATAGAACTAGCTTCTAAACTAAACTTCTAACAAAAGTTCACTCCAGGTTAAAAAATAATCTGTTTTGTTGGTTCTACTACAATGATTGGCAAATTTTCTAATCAGTTACTTTGTGATAATAATAAAAAAGCAGCCTCAGCAATTTAGCAAGACTAGCAAGACCCTGTTTCAAAATAAAAGGGGGTTGGGGGTATAACTCAGAGGTAGAATGCCCCTAAGTTTAATTCCCAGTAGCACAAAAAATAAAAATAAGAATGTTATCATGGCCTCGCCTTTCTACCTCTTCTTTAATCCAGTCTCTTACTGTGTGCCTTCCTTCTTTCCTTTTCTATTATGACCTACTTGAGATGGTATCCTCAACACCACACACTACTACAGATCTAGACAAACTTTTAGCAATCTTCAGCTACAACATTTAGATGATATAGCTGGGCTCATTTTGATCTACAAGAACATGGTTCATGTATTTGCACTTACTGTAAGCTATTGATTTGAAAACAAAATCAACCTATGCACTTTGTACTATACTATATCCTCTGTATTATATAATTTTGCTATGCCTCCAGAATTATGTGACAATTTCCCCAGATCTTGAATTTCACTAAAAATTGGAATAAAAAATTATCATATTATATTTTGTGGGAATATTGAAATATGATTAGTAACTACTGATTGGAAAAATTTTAAGAGGTAATATAAAAGTGTGGGGGAAAAATGGGCTTTTCAATGACTGCTTTGAATACTGGCTAGAGATAGCACCACAAATCCAAAATCTAAATGTTTATCTTTTGAATGTATTCCTAAATTTACATATTAATAAATCAAAACTATTTTTTAGATGATATAAAACGATAAAATGATAGATTAAAAGTAGTGGGTTCCATCAAACTATATAACACAAGGATTGAACTCTAATGTAAACTGTGGACTTTATTTAATAATATGTCAGTCTTGGTTCATCAGTTATAACAGTTGTGCCATACTGGTGTAAAAATAGCTGCCTTGTTTTTGTGTTTGCTTGGCTTTCTATGTATTTAGTTTCTATGTATTTAATCCAAATAAATTCTAATTCATATAGTATTAATTTTATCTTATTGATTAGCTCTCTCCTAGGGCCTTCTGACCTCTATTCTCAAGAGTCACACAGGTTTTTGTTTTGTGGTACTAGGAGATTAAATCTAGGGCCTCATACAAGCACCTACCCATTGAGCTACCAATCAGTGAGCGACATCTCCAGCCTTTTTTTTTTTTTTTTTTCTGAGACTAGATCTTGCTAAATTGCTGAGGTTGGCCTCCAGCCACCAAGGCCTCTTGCCTTGGCCTTCAGAGTAGCTGGGATCACACACACACATGTACTACCATAGCACCTGGCTAGACTCAGAAGTTTTAATGAGACTCTTCACCATACTGAAGATTGCCTTCTATTTCTCATATGGGACAACCATGACCTTGATTCCCTGACTTTGCTTTCTGCGTTTATTCCTTCATTTCATTTCGGGAGTTCATGGGACACAAAAATGTTAGAGACCTGGTATGTGAGGAAATGTCTTTATTCTACTTTCATACTTAATTTATAGTTTGGTTTTATAGAAAATTCTAGGGTGGAAAGGATTTTTCCACAGAATTTTGACGGCATTAAGTTCATTGTCTTCTACGTTTTGGAATTGCTCTTGAGAAATTTCATGCCACTTTGAATCTTCGTTCTTCTTGTAAAATATCTTCTTTCTAAAAGCTCATTGTATATGCTTTTTATCCCCGAGTTCTGAAATTTCACAATGATTTATCTTAATGATTTCTTAAATGATCTTTGATGGTGGGCTCTATGTGGTTTATTTTGTTCTAAAAACTCAAGTCACATTATGTGAGTGAAATATTCTTTCATTATTTCTTTGATGATTTCTTTCTCTCTACTTCCTGAGTTCACTCTTTGTGAAAGTCCTGTCATACAGCTGGTGAGCCTCCTGGATATCTCCTCTGTATTTTTTTGCCTTTTATCCTCTATTTTCTATTTTTGCTGAACTTTTGGATGATTTCCTCTAATTGATCTTCTGACTCTTTTGTTACATTTTTCATTTCCATAATTCTGCTTTTAATGTCTAAGAACTCTTTTCCCCCAAAATACATTTTATAAAATAGCACCCTCTTCTTGTCTTATACCTACCATTTCTGAATGTATTAGTATTGATTTTCAGTTTTTATTCTTTCTCATATGCTATTTTTCTCACTTTTTTTTTTCTCTGATCAGTTCAGTCTCTCACCTATTAGAATCAGATCCTGTTGCCCCAGCCTTATTAGAAATGGTGCACTAAGAGCTGATTAGTAGAGAAGTGGTGGCTAGTTTTTATTGCCCAGGGACTTGAATACATGGTGACCTGGCTTTGCTGTCCCTGTTGGAATCTTCAGTGCCAACCTTCATGTGTGGGTACAGCAACCAGTGTTCCAGACTGAAATAGGGCAATAAATACTAGAAGTTTCAACACTTCATATGTAAGTTCAATCCCCAATTTTCAGCTGGGGCGGGTATTTGATCTTTTGCATGGAGTAGGGGAGAGGATCCTAAAGTCCATTTGCTTCTTAAATAACCCACTTGAAACAGAATTTCTAGAGTTACCTGCTGATGCCTGTTCCTAGAACTGTATTTGAAATTTAAAGAAAGAAATTAGGCTTCTTCTCAGCTCTTTCTGAAGTTGGTTGAGGACCCAGCTCTCTCAGATCTGATCCTAGCTTTCAACTTTTTTTTCTTTTTTTTTACTGTGGTCTCCATTCTTATTAATGTTGTAGACTTATGCCTTTCAAAAATCTTATTGTCATTTGAGTGGTAGAATTGAGCTAAAAGCCACTGGTTAATCTGCCATCATTAATGTCCCAGAGTATCTATTCATGGTGGGAAAAAGATCTGGGTTACTGCTTATCAATACATTATTTTCAAATATGAGTTTCCATGAAAACAAAACATTAAGAAAAGTATAATTATGCTTATAATTTATATTTTCTCAGAGGGAAAAATACCACAATTTTTAAAACATTTAAAATTCTAAGGATTTTTTATCTTAAATTTGTGTTAATAGTTAATAAGTATGTTCTTTATGTTTAACTTAATCTTCACCCTATAATATGGGGCATTCTGGGTCTATGACATTTTGGCTGGCTGGCATTACTATTCTAAAATATACCAATGCCTATGAGGTTCCTGCAGGTTAGATTTTGCTGCTGAGAAAACTGCCATTACTAGCACTGAATTTCAATGATTTCCTGCAGGCGAACACCTGGAGGCAATTACCTGTACTTGTCTGCCAGCAGACACAAATATGCTTTAGGATAGAAAAACTATACGTCTGAATTTTTTAAAAATGAGTCCACCTCCTTTGTGTAATATTTTACTTGTGTCTGAATGAAATGCTGGTTTATCCAGTCTTGGAATTTGCCTTTTAAACTGATTGCGTGGTAGTTAATCCATTTTTTCAGCACAGAATTTCCAAACACTAGAGGTTTTCTATTACCTCTACCCTCTGTCTGATGTTAGATTTCTTTTGCTCTCTTAGGATATGGGTCAGTGATAATGAGAGAAGAAATAAGAAACACCAACAGCCTACATTTTAATGTGGAATGATACTTTAACTTTAGATTCCTTAATAACAGTCCTACAAGTCTATTGAAAGAAGTGTAGGGTTCAGGAGGGAGTTAGAACATGCAAAATTCCATCCAAATTTATTTTACTATACATGCAGACTTAGTGATATTTTATCAACCTAAATATGACCTCTGGAGAAAATCAATCATTACCTTAGCTAAATCATAAAGATTTTTTAATTTAAATGTAGACTTAAATTATATGTGTAGATGTAGCAGTAATACCATCGAAATACTTTTAAAAATTTAACGTTATTTGTACTGAATAATAATGATGGCATTTTTTATGGTTTTATAGAAGTTACAGTGGACCATTAAATGATTCCACATCAAGTGGTCCTCGGTTCTTACTCGGTGTAACTTCAAAGTTTCACTTCTTTCTGCTTTTATTCCTATCCAGGCACAGGTAAAGATGATTAACAAGCTCTGCAACTTCTTGTTTTCAGCATACTCAAACCTTCAGATAAATGTCTATAGAAACTTTATTTCTTGTTCTAATTCCTCTTTCTATAATATCTCTTATTTTTATATAAACGTAAAGTATTAGCTTTGTTTTTCTTCATCATCATCATCATCATTGCAATTTTAAAAAACAACTTCCTAGGACTTTCAGTCCTTACTTTATAGTTTTATCTAACAATGCAGGTCCTCCTTGCATATTTTCCAAATTTCCATGATACATATCACTAATGCATAAAGTCTCTCTTTTGTTTATACGGGGCATACTCCTATCAAAAATATTACTGTAAATATATCGTACTTTTTTCATGGTTTGGGGGCTATAATTAGCTATTGCATTCCCCAACAAAGACTTCATGTTAAATAAAACAAGGACATGACCAACAAGACAAGATGCTATAAAACTGAAACTGCAACGACAATTCTCTTTAATGATTTAAAGTATGATAGCATTTCGATTCAAGTAATTTCTATAGATTTGAAGCCTTGCAGGAGGAATCTTAGAGACCATGGAACTTAACACCTGATTTCAGGAGCAAGACAAAGGAGGCCAAGACTTGGAGACTTTGAGTCTCACAGCTAGCTACCTGCTTTCAGCTTAGTGTTCTGTCGCCTTTGTGCTGTCTCCTAGAGAAAAGGCTGCTGACTCTGAGTGCCTGGGCTAATGTCTCCCTGTTGAGAGAGCCTCCATCTCCTCCTCCCCTGGTCAGAGTCCCTTCTTATCCAAATTTGCCTTTCCTTGAATATCAGCTGATGTCCTTTGCATGAAGCATTGACTGATCCACTTCTCTGCTGAGTCCCTATGGAAGTTCTTCACTTGTTCAAATGGTGCCTACTATAGTTTAGATGGTGAGTGTCCCCCCAAATCCCATGTGTTAAAGTCGTGGTCCCTAAGATGGCACCATTGGAATGTGGTGGGACATTTAGAGGACAAGACCTAATGGGAGTCCCGTAGGTGATTGGAGGTGTGCCCTTGAAGGGAATGTTGGGCCCTCTGCCCATTCTGTTCTCTTTTCTACTTCCTGCTCATGAGGTGAGTGGTTTTGTTCTACTGTGCATTTCTCCCATGATGTGTGGCCTCCCCACAGGCCTGGAGCAATGGGTCTTCCCAATCTTAGACTGAAACCTCCAAAACTACAGGCTAAAATAAACTTTTTCTCTTCTAATTACTTCAGGCATTTTGTTATAGTAGTGGGGAACTGACTAACACAATACCCATAATTGTTGAGGGCGTATTATCATCACAAATATCCTTATTTCACCCCATATTAGCCTTCAAGGAATAAATATTCCTTGAAGAAAGCTCCTATTTCTGATTTATTATGATTATTTTTATGTCTCTTAGAACTACTCACAAATATTAGGCCCTTGATAAAACTTCTCAATGAATGGCTCTAAACCTTTACCTGTCAGACTCTTCTGCTGGCTTGCACTATAAGAATAACTAAGGTTAAGGTACATGTAGTACAAAGACTCGCTATCTGAAAGCTTATCACTTTTCGATTGTTGTTCTTCCATTCGGAGGTTTTGTATTCTTGAATTCCTTTAATCTTGCTAGCATGATAAAGCAAACCAATTATATATATATATATATATATATATATATATATATATATATATTACTTTCCATTAGAAAGTGTGTAATAACAATGATTACATAATACTGTCTATGAGGTTTTTATCAATAGTAAGTAATTCCATTCTCTCAAGTGCCCAGAGTCTACCTACTGTCCAAACAGAACTCAGTACTGGGATTTCTCATGGACCAACTCTCTAAATTGCTCCTCTCTCACTTGGTCTAATGGATTACTGAGAGGTGTAGCCTCTGTGAGATAGGCTTCTAACTTTAACTATATTTCCCTGTTTGATCCAATGTCATCTCTATATTTTCCAGTGACTTGGTGCTATGAATGATTACATGGTAGGCATGGGCTTTGTCCGCTCTTTCAGCACAAGCCATATGCTATGAAGACAGTCCTCAGGTCCAGTGACTTTCTCCTATCTCTTTATTACTACTAGTTGAGAATAAGGTTCATTAAAACTGTACAGCCTTAGCATACTAGTAAAATTCCCCATAAGTATAACTGCCTCCTTACCCCACCAATTACTAGGACTCTAATTTGCCAAAGTAAAACCTTAGAAAAATCTAAGTTTCTTCTTTCTTGTTTCTTCTGACTTTGAATAAGGACTGTTATCAGTTAGCCTTTGCTGTATAATGAACAACTCCAAAATATAATAGCTTAAAAATAACAATCGTTTATTTAACCCACAATTTTGCAGTTTGGTGGTTTGAATGGGTTTGTCTGAGCAGGTCTTCTTGTCTTAGCTGGGTTCACTCGTGTTTATGATCAGTTGCTGAGTTGGCTGGGGCTGGTTGATCTAGGATGTTTTCATTGGGGATGCCACATGTCACCACATGGTCCCTCGTCTTATAGCTGGCTAGCCTGATCTTTATTTAAAGGCTGTCACCAATTCGAAGGAAAGAATCAAAATGCACAAGACTACTTGAAGTTTTGGCTTGGAAAGAATATATGACCATCACATATTTTATTAGTCAAGGCAAGTCACAGGACCTGCCAAGTAGAGAAATAGATTCAAAAACTTTTTTTTTTTTGCGGTACTAGGGACTGAACCCAGGGACATTCTACCTCCGAGTTACAGCCCAAGTCCTATTTTTTATTCTCTATTTTGAAACAGGGTCTCACTAAGTTGCAGAGGGCCTAAGTAGCTGAGGCTGGCCACGAACCTGGATCCTCCTGTCTCAACCTCCCAAGTACTGGAATTACAAGTGTGCACCACCATGCCCAACTTAGATTCCAAATCGTGATAGAAGAAATTGTAAAGTTGTAAAACACTTTTCTCATTCAATGGTTTTCTTAGTTTTTGTATAGTCTCCCAAGAAGCCCACAGAGTTTCTAGCAAATCCATCTAGACTATTAATATCAGACAAATACAAACACTCTTCTGTAGGGAAGAACTAATCAGAAACAACAAATCACTTGACATACGAAAAGATTTGGTGGTTCGGAAAAAGGGACCAACTAGGGGCAATATATAAAATTCCTCTTTCTTACCAACTTTCTTATCTACCACAGAAACAATAGAATATGTTTTAAAACACCCTGTTCTATATATTCCCAATATGATTTGAGAGAACATTCTGCCTGTTAAAGGAACACATAGGAATAAAAAGGGAAGAGTCTGAAAAAGGGAACAAATGAAATTAGAGTGTTCTATGTTTCTGCATCTTATAAAAGCAATTAGTACTAGACTTTGGTGAGTTAGAAATGCCTGCACTAATTGCTAATCACTAATCACTAAAAAGGCAATCAATGAGTATTGCTTTCAAACCAATAGGAAATCAAAGAATAAAAATAATCAGTCCAGAAGAAGGAAAAGGCATATGGTTAAAAAAAAAAACCTAATGAAGAGGAGACAATTAATAAAGAACTCAATAAGATGATGATTTTAAAAACAAAT
Source organism: Graphiurus murinus (assembly GCA_004027655.1). Taxonomy (NCBI): domain Eukaryota; kingdom Metazoa; phylum Chordata; class Mammalia; order Rodentia; family Gliridae; genus Graphiurus; species Graphiurus murinus. The sequence continues at coordinate 126,767 of PVLC010001213.1, read as the reverse complement.
GTTTTAGCAGCTACACTAATGGAGATGGACTAAATGACTCAATTAAAAGATGAAGATGTTAGACTGAATAAAAATGTAACATCCAGCTGTTTTAATTAGGCACATCTAAAACATAAGGGGCATATAGTGTCTGAAAATAAAATGATGGAAAAAAATCCACCATATAAACTCAGCTCCAAAAACAAACATCTCTAGATTTGTATCAGTGAAATTAGACCAAAAGGCAAAATCTATTCTCTTTACTAGAGAAAGTGGTGTACTTTAAGGATAAAATTTAAATTAACTCTGAAGAAATTAAAAAGGTGCTCAAATGTTACCTCAAAATATGTAAAGCAAGTTTGGCAGAATTCAAGGAAAAGCACACAATTCTTTCACTATACAAACAGATTTTAGAATGTTTCTCAATGTGCAATAAAACCAGAAGACTAAAAGTTAGCAAGAGTATTGAAAGGTTAAATAATACACTGAAGGAATGTGATCTGATGGACATACATGAAGCACTGTGCCAAATGAGTGCAGTCCATTTTATTTCAAACTTGTGGAACATTTGCAAAATTTGACAATGAGGTGGATCATACACTTGGATTGAAAAACATTCAGATTGAAATTATATTGTGAATTTTTCTGACCTGACATAGCTAAATGGTAACATAATCTCAAAAGATAAAAAGAAGAAAAATCTCATATGTTTGCAAATTAGGAAATTAAGAAATATAAATCTTTTAAATTAGTTCAAAATAACACATTGGTCAAGATGATATCACAATGAAGGTTAGAAAATGAAAATAAGACATTACATATCAACTTATGGAAGGCGATTAGCACTGCGCATAGAAGGAACTTCATGGCTTTAAATGCCATTAAATTAGGAAGGCTGACATCAGTGAACTAAGCCTCAGTCTTAAGAGGTCAGAAAAAGATCACTAAATTAGCTTTTTTAAAAATAGGAGAGAAATAAGAGAAACAGATATTAATAGAAAACGAACATACTCTAAAGAAAACCAACAATGCCAGAGTTCTTTGAGAATAAAAGAAAGAGTGCAGACATGACCTATATCAACCATAAAATAAGGTAACATAATTCAATCCTGAAAAATGCCATCACTTATGAGAACATTAAGGAAAACATCCCTATACCTTTGAAAATGCAGATAAAATGGACAAATTTCTAGAGAAAATATGAAATAGACATAAGCAGAAATAGAACAGCTACATAATCCTTTTTCTATTAAAGAAATTGAATCCATAATTAAAATCCTTCCCATGAAGAAAATTCTAGTCATTTAAAAAGATAACAAAACTACTTTTACCAAATTTACCAAAAAAGAGAATATTCTTAATTTTAAGATGCCCAAACAATCTCAATCCCCCACCTTCTGAAAAAAAAAAAAAGAAAATGTGAGGAAAAAGTACAGACTAATATCATTCATAAACTGAGATATGTACATTCATTTTAAGATAACTACTCATGGAATTAAAATGGCTATATTCTCTATGAATATTTAGCAGAAAAAATGAAAAGTTGTTTAATACGGGAAATTATAGAAAAAGAAAAAAAAAGAAGAGCTGTTTGATACAAGAAAAAACTAAAAGAAATGCTGTCAGATATAAAGCAGAGGTATAAAACTTCCATTTCTTTTACGTGAATACGTGAATCGTATTCATGTATCAGAGTAGAAATATAGCTGTATCAAATTACAATGTTAAAAAGAAATAAATGATTCTCACTGCATTGAAAATAAAATCGAATCTTTTCCTGTTTATAAGATACCTGAAACAAGCCGGGTGTGGTGGTGCACACTTGTAATCCCAGCATTTGGGAGCCTGAGACTGGAGGATCCAGGTTCGGGGCCAGCCTCAGCTACCTAGTGAGGCACTCTGCAATTTAGGAGACCGTGTTTCAAAATAGAGAATAAAAAATAGGGCTGGGGGTATAGCTCGGAGGTAGAATGCCCCTGAGTTCAATCCCCAGTACCACAAAAAAAAAAAAAAAAAAAAAAAAAAAAAAAAAAAAAAAAAAAAAAAAAAAAAAAAAAAAAGATACCTGAAACATAAAGAAGGAAATATATGTCAGGTAAAGATTAATTTACTTAGCCAAAAAAGGCATGAAATACCGACAAATGCTACAATCTGGGTGAACTTTCAAAACATGCTCAGTGAAAGAATCTACATGTACATTTACAATCTCGTTTTATGAAATGTTTTTAAAAAGACAAATAATCAGGGAAAAAAACAATATTAATGGTTGTCTAATTCTGGGGACGGGAGTTCAAAGCGATAGCATGAGGTTTCTTTTTAGGATGGTGGAGATGTTTTAAAGTCATATTATGCTGATTGCACAACTCTGTAAACATACTACAATTCTTTAAATTGTGTACTTAAAACTGGTCAATTTTATGATAGGAAAATCCCATGTCAATGAACTATTTTTAAAAAATAAATGTGATCAGCACAAAGTAGGACCCACATAGATTATTTTATACAGATACAATAAAACGTTTTTATTCTTTTATTTGGTGCACTGTAATTATACATCCTACTGAGGCATAGAGAGATAGGAACATACATGCGCAAACTCTTAGAGCACTGCCCTCCTAGTCCCACCCTCCTCCCTTCCATTTCCCATACACGTCTTTGAACTTGAGGTTGGAATTGGTAATTTCATATACATAGGTAACATTAGTTTGACCATCACCATCTCCCTCTCACCTCTTCCCTCCCCTGTATCCCCTCCATCACTCCAACTGTCTCTGCTCTTCTACATGATGTTAGCCTTGTTTCCCTATTCCCCAGCTCTATTTTGTTTTTTTATTTTGAAACAGGGCCTCACTAAGTGGCTGAGGGTCTAACTAAAGTACTGAATCTGTCCTCAAACCTGTGATCCTCCTGTCTCAGCCTCCCAAATACTGGAATTACAGGTATGCACAACCACACCTGACTGACCTTGTCCCAGAAAACCAAATGAACTGTTCAGGATGCCCCAGGAAGCAAACCACCCCAGCATCTTAGTGGCTTACAACAGGAATGTCGGTTTCTCATTTATGCCGCACATTTGTCCAGGGAAAGTTTAGGTCTTCCCCTCATGGTTCCCTCACTCTGAGACTCAGGTTGTTGTTGCTGGAGGGAACATTGTCAATCATCATGGCAGAAGGAAATGAGAACTCTGCTGGGGAAGGGACCTATACCATTATATTGCATTAGCCTTTGTTAGAACAACCAGTAGATATGGTAGATTAGATTATTCAGAAAACACTCACTCCCCCACTCCCATATCCAAGATAAGAATATTTGTCCTGCCCCACTGATGCTGGGCTTAGTTATATGACTTTCTTTGGCCTAGGAGATGTGGGCAGAGTCATGTGCCTATTCTGAGCCTAGGCTTTGAGATGCATTGTGCGCTGCCACCTCTGATCCAAAGAGAAAATGTCCCAGGCATTTGCATCTCCGACTCCGGAATGAAATACATGGAACACACCAAAATTGACCTACAGCAAAAGCCAAATGTGCCCCTGTTTACCTATGTACTTTCTAGGGAGAAAAATAATTGCTTTTTGTTTCACAATACTGCAGTTTTGTTGGTTACACAGCAAAGGCTGACTAATATAATAATACTTTCATAGTCTCCATCAAACCTAAGTGAATGAACTTTAATGACTGGGTAACATATCAACCCTTTGCTTTTAACAAAATTGAAATATGAATTGGAAATATCAAGAGATAAAGTAATTTCATCATTGGGTAACTTCCTGGTATATGATCTAGAAGTAGTTAAATTGAGCAGCAAGGTTGCTATAAAAAATTTCCATTTCTGCCTTTTATATGAACAAGGTTTCTCATATATAAATAGAATTAATGTGAGCTCTGTCTCATTCCACTCATAAATAATAGTTATCCATGGACACATGAAAGTAACCTGACCCTATTCATTGAATTATGAGCTTTATTTCCAATCATTTAAAAATTTTTGCTTAATAATTATTTATGAAATTTGTAATATAGTTATGTTGTTTTGACTAATTATGTACTACTAACAATTGTAATGATAGCTCTATCCCAGAGGCAATTAACACTGAGAGCCTTATGCTCACAGGTAATTTAAAAAAATTAAACTTTCAACTGATATGCATATTTTTATTGTAAAAGAAATTATGATTAACCTAGAGTTTCATAAATACATTAAAATAAATTCTTAAAAGGAGGGTGTAAGGTGTAGTGGGAAAGGCAGCCCCAGGAGAAAATAGATAAGATACAATTTCCCATGTTAAAAAAAATGATTTCATATGTCTTTAAAAAATAAATAGTGGTTGGTATCAAATTGCTATGGCATCTGGATATCATTGGATACAATGAAATTTAAGTTCCATTTTTTAAATGTCAAAACTCTAGTTACCAAATCCCACAAATTACATCCTTGTACATTTATGAATTTCCGATAACAATTATGAGATGCAAAGGCTGGCAAGGATGAGGGGAAATAGAAACCCTCATGCGCTTCTGGTGGGGTTTTAAGTTAACACAGCCATTATGGAAAATAGTGTGGAATTCTTCCAAAATGGAACTGCTATATGACCCAGCAATCTTAGTACTGGCTACTTATCAAAAGGAAAAAAAAAAAGATCAGTACATCACTCCCATCTTCAATACAGCACTGCTCAAAATAGCCAAGATATGGAATCAACCTATGTGTTCATAATCAGATAAATGAGTAAAAAAAATGTGATATACATACACAATAGACTACAATCCAGCCATTAAAAAGGATGCAATCTTGTCCTTTGTGGCATGGATGAACCTAGAGGATCTTATGTTAAGTGAAATGAGCTGGACACAGAAAAACAAATACTGTATGATCTTCCTCATTTGTGTAATCTGTTAAAGGGAACCTCACAGAAGTATTGGTAAGTAAAATACCAGTTAGTTGAGACTGGGAATTGTGAGTGAAAAGAGAGGAGAGGAGAGGAGAAAAGAGAGGATAGGAAGATGTTGGTCAGTGGATACAGAATTGCAGTTAGGAGGAATAATTTATGATGTTTTATTATGCAATAGAATAATTACAGTCAATAATATATACAATATATAATGTATAATATATTTTACATTTCAAAATAAATACAAAAGAGAACTTTTTTTTTTTTTTGCAATGTTGGGGATCAAACCTAGAGCCTCATGTGTTCTAGGTAAGTGCTCTGCCACAGAGTTAATCCTCAGCCTTTAGAAGAGAGGATTTTGAATGCTGCCAACACAAAGAAATGATAAATGTATGAGATTTCATCATTTTACGATACATTGAAACATCACACTGTACCCCATAAATGTGCATAATTATGTGTGAATTAACAAAATAAAACTTTACAAGGTGAGGAAGTACATGGCATTTCATTTCCTATTACAGGAGATCTGAAATTTGAAATCGAGGCATAATTTCAAGTATTTTAAGTTGATTTATTAGTGCGTTATGTATGGTTTCTTTATAGAGAAAAGTATTGCAAATATGTTGACCATTTCTGTGAAAGCAAATGGCTATCAGTAGTATCCACCCAGCAGACACAGAAAAGTATTAGCACAATCTTCCATTCACACATAAAGATAATAATATTTACAAGGAAGCAGAAAATTACTGCTTTTGAAAGAGACTTCTGCTACAGGGACGGCATTTTGAGAACCAATGTTTGGACATGTTTCCATCATTTTGCAATTTTGTGGCTGAAAACAGTATTTGTCACCAACAGCATTTCTTATATCTGCATACTCTAAAACATGAATATGGCATGAGCTCATCTGTGTTGTAACCTATAACACACATTTTTAGTGGTTTTCAAGATTATTTCTCAAAAATATAAAAAGTCAACTGGGCACAGCGGCACACACCTGTAATACCAGTTCTTGGGAGGCTGAGACAGGAGGATTGCAGGTTCAAGACCAGCCTCAGCAACTTAGCAAGGCCTTCTGTAACTTAGAAAGACCCTGTTTCAAAATAAAGAAAGGGGGTGGGGTAGAAGTGTAGATTGGAGGTAGAATGCCCCCCAGGTTTAATCCCTAGAGCAAAATATATATATATATATTTATCTCTATTCAACAACTTATGATTATTTAATATATTATATAATATTTATTATATGTAATATATTTGACAATAATTTGTTAAATTAGTTTGTAATTATTAATTTAATATATTATAATAATACTTAATGTATTCAATAACTTCTGATTATTTAAAATCCACTGGACTATCATCAGGTAATGCAAACATTTCCTAATATTTCAACCAATTTCTATATAATTGACAAATGGTACAGAAAAATAAGTATAATGATTTATATGGCTGCCAATGATGCATTTATTTTTTTTCCAAATTGGAGCTATATGTATTTGTGATGTCTTTTTATGGCGAGGGCAGCTTTTTTGAAACATCACATTGCACTCCATAAATGTGCCTAATTATGATATGTGAATTAACAAAATAAAACTTTAAAAGGTGAAGAAGTATATGGTGTTTCATTTTAAAAGAAATTGATTTTAAAAGAAAAAATCAATTTTAAAAGAAAGATCTCTGGTCATTTGGCACCACAAAATATTAAATGAAGATTTTTTTAAACAATAAGAAAAAAACATTTAATTACATAACTCTTATGAAAATTTGATAGCAAGAGAATTTTATAGGAGCAAAATTTTTGTTCCATTTTTGAGCTAGTAAATATATGTAATTATTAAATAAGCAAGTTGGGGTGCTTACTCATACATTTTTTGTATGTGTGGTACTGGAGATTAAATCCAGAGGCATTCTACCTCTGAGATACAACCCCAGCCCTATTTTATTTTTTACTTTGAAACAGGGTCTCACTAAGTTGCAGAGGACATTGCTAAGTTACCGAGGCTGGCTGCAAATCTGTGATCCTCCATTCTCAGCCTCCCAAGGATTGGGATTACAGGAAGGTGCCATCATGACAGCTCAAACATTTTTTAATTGGTGGACTGAGAGGACAAAACACTGTGATCCATTCCTCTATAAGACTTCATGCAGCTAAGTTAAAATGTCTCGATGAAATAGATGGTCTGCATGGAATGTATAAATAACCGAAATTGGCTCAATATGTAGAAGATCCACCCTGAATAAAATTGAAAAAGATGATAATTATCCCCCCAAATTTGCCAAAACCAGATGATTTTATGGATGTTATTTTAGACTCTGAAATTACAGATTTCTTTTGCAATTTAAAATATCCCAGAGTATAAAGAAAGATGGAAATCTTCCCAGTTTATTTTAACCTCACACCAAAACCTGATAAAACTATCACAATGAAAGAAAACTATAGCTAAATTTCACTTGTGATTATGGAGGAGGAAAAAAAAACCCTAAATAAAATTATCAACCCAGATGTATTAACAGCACAACCAATTACTACCGTAGTGGCTTTATTCTTGGAATTGAGGGTGGTTTAGTATAAAGAAATATATAAATGTAATAGATAAATTATTTAAGAATAATTTTATATCAATAGATGTCCTCCAGAAGCATAGAATTCAGTTCAATATCTATGGCTGACAAATTATTTGAGGAACCTAGAATATTTTTCCAGCTTCTTGTATATACACAGATAAATACCTAGCTATCAAAGTGAATATCCCTTTCCCTCCCTCAGGGGCGTTTCTATCAAAATCATAAATACTTGGTGTAAATAGTTACTACTATTGTAAATCTTAGCGAATATAATGAAAATGACTAAATAAGCTTCAAAATATTTTAATGAAGGTGGGCACTGTGGTTCATGTCTATAATTCTAGTGCTCGGGAAGCCAAGGTAGGAGGACACAGGTTGCAGGCCAGCCTCAGCAACTTGGCAAGACCTTGTTTCAAAATAAATAATAAAAAGGGCTGGGGGTGTAGTTCAGAGGCAGAATTCCCTTGGGTTCAAACACCAGTACTGAAAAGAAAAAAATAATTTGAATGAGAAAAGAATGTCAATGTTTGCAACTGAAAAATTCTTTAAATGAAAAATTGAATAAAATGGCCATTTATAAAACATAGACAGACATTAATTATAAGGCACTTTTCCAACCATAAACATAACCTACCTAGATATATATTTAATTAGAAACACAGAACCCATATGAAATTATTTTTCACATTTCCCAAGGGATGGAGAGGGGGGGCTACAGCATAAAAACTTACCCAATATTATTAAAATATAAAATATCAGTTGTTGCTATACAAATTACCAGAATCCTATTAGAATTTTTAAATGACATATAACGGAGTGATTTTGAAGTTCAACTAGAAAAACAGACTTCAGTAATCTAGAAATATTTGAAAACTAACAATGAGATAAGATCTACTCTAATTGTTTTCAAAATAAAATAATCAAAATATTGGTACTGGAACAGACAGAATGGTGAAGCAGAACAAAAATCCTAGAAGAATATCAAATGTACTTAAGTGTATAATATATACTAAAGTAAATTTTATTAGCAATGGAAAAAATCTAAATTTATTTAGATTATATATTTATCATTATTTATTTAATAATGGTGCTGGAACAATTGTCCCATCTTGAAAAAGAAAGGGAAAATGTCCCAACCCTTAATGTAATCTAAAATAAATTCCAGATAGATTAAAGATTTCAAATATAAAAAATGAATAATGTTTATAGTTAAGAAGAACTTCCTAAGTAGGAGATGAGGGTTGGACCCAGATTTTGTGGGAATCATGCTTAATCAATTTTAGAACTTTGCATAAATAAAATAATTTAAAACATGATTAGAATACATGAACATGATCATGAATATATGATTAGAAACAAAAGTGAATATCCACTTAGAATAAGAAAATAAAGCTGACAAATATCATGGACATCACGAACTACCAGAAAAATTAAGATTTTTTAACACACCCTACAATACTTTTTTTTTGACATTATTTGTCATACAATTGCCTCCTTCTGTGACAATGATTTTTAGTATCATTTTCTAAAAAGGAAATAAAAAGATAAATCATTTTTTTCCTGTCATGGTTGATCAAAGCACTTTCTTAAAATTGATAGACTAAGAAAAGTTTCTTACTGCTTCACAACGCATAATGGATAATATCACACAAAATTTTAGCATTATTACCCAACTGGGAAAACCTCTAACAAGTTTCTTTCATGTATGAATTGAAAGACCCTGGGGCATTTCAAATTCTCTTCTGCAGGCAAACTCTTTGAATTTACTATAGTCACTTAGCAAACTATCCTTGATGGCACCGACATGTTTTATTATGTTACCTTCCTTGATGACTGTATTTTCTGGCAAATTAGAAAAAAAAAAAAAAGAGAGTAAATTATTTCCAGTTTGGTAATATGATTCACTCCTCTTCATTAACTGGAAAATCAATCAGTCCTATAGCTTATTTGTTATTTCTATTTGAAATGTATCTCCTTCTTGTAATGGGATTATGTTTTCAGTATTAGGTGAGTATTTTTGTTAAAATCTGATTTTAATGCTAAAATACTTTCTATCGATATCAGGCAGAAATCCATACCAAATCATTTTATTTTATTTATTTATTTATTTACAGTACTGGGGATTGAACTCAGGGGCATTCTACCTTCGAGCTACACCCCCAGCCCTATTTTTTATTCTTTATTTTGAAACAGGGTTTCACTAAGTTGTGGAGCTACTTCCCTAAGTAGCTGAGGCTGGCTGCAAACCCGGATCCTTCGGTCTCAGCCTCCCAAATGCTGGGATTACAAGCGTGCACCACCATGCCTGGCTCAAATCATTTTATTGTATGGACATTTATATGCAATGGATTATCAAGTTTTTATTATTCTTCTGCTGCTATAGCTCATATCTTAAGTGTCCTCCAAAGGCCCATGTGTTAAAGGCAAGGTCCTCCGCTTGGTGCTATTGGAAGATATTGGAATCTTTAAGAGGTAGAGCCTCACAGGAGCTCTTGGGACACTGTGGGCATGCCCTCGGTGTGCAGAGGCCACTATCGCTTTCCTTCCTGGCTATGAGTTGAATGAGGTTCCTCTGTCATGTGCTGCCACCATGATGTCGTATGCCACTGTAGACCCGGAGCAATGGGGCCAAGCAATCATGGGCTAGAACCTCCAAAACAGTTTGCCAAAAGAAACCTTTCCTCTTTTTTTTTTCCTTTTGTAGTACTGAAGATTGAACTCAAAGCCTTGTGCATGCTAGGCAAGTGCTCTACCACTAAGCTATACCTCCAGCAACCTTTTCTCTTTGTAAATTAATTTACCATAGTTATTTGTTATGCTAATGGAAAGCTGACTAACACAAATGTGTTATAAGAAGCTTTCTGTTATGACTAGGCGACAGTGAGAACCAAACCCTGTGTTTATAATTTTCCAGTCAAGCACCTCACTCTGTATCTTTCAAGATATTTGGCCTATTCCTGGGAGCTCTTCCTACAGAGACACAGCTGGCAAGAACTAAACTTTACTCAGAAATGAGAGTAAACCACATAAATACATAAACACATCTACTAAACTCACTGTGTCTTGAAATCAATGCCCCTTAGTTGGATCACCTAACTGCCCTTAATCTCTTTGACACTATTTAACGTGAAGTTTAGTGTGATGGAGATGACCAGGGTAACATATTACCAGGATTCCTTCCAAAATCCTAAAAAGGGCTCAGATAAGTGAAGAACTTTGGAGCTTAAAGCTTCATGGTAAATCCTTTCCAAGGACATAAAGGCAAGTCAATAAAGAACACTATTGATCAGTTAAACAGCATAAGCATTAAAAACAACTGTAACTCAAGTGTGTCATTTAAAATTAAAAGGCAAATAGCAAGTAGAGAATTTTTTGCCATATAAATAGAACAAATAACAATTTGCATCAATAATATATTGACTATGTATAATATGATTCAGAAGAAATATATCAGTGATAAAATAGACAATTGCTTCATGTCAATTATTCAACGTATCATACTTTTCTTTTATTCTTTAGTTTGGTTATAGTCATCCCTTGCTATTAGCCAGGGAGTGGTTCTAGGACTCCCTGTGGAAATAAAAACCTTGGATACTCAAGTCTTTTATATAAAATGTGTAGTATTTGCATATAACCTATGCACATCTTCCTGTGTACCTTAAGGAAGTACACAGGAAAATGGGATTTAAATAATTTAATCCCTAGCTTACTTACAATACTTAAAACAATGTAGATGCCATGGAAATAGTTGTCCTACTGTATTGCTTAGGCATTAATGACAAGAAGAAAAGCCTGAGCATGTTCAGTACAAATGTGATTTTTTAAAATTATTTTCACAAAAAATTATTTCATGGAAAGATGAAAAAATCATTTTCAATCTGTGGTTGGTTGAATCTACAAATACATATGCACATATGAGCACACACACACATATACACACACGCACACACACACACACATGCACATAAATGACAGTCACAAATTTTAGAAGTTATTCTAAGTTGGGCATGGTGGTACATACTTGTAATTCCCGTACTTGGAAGGATGAGACAGGAGGATGGCAGGTTTGAGACCAGCCTCAGCAATTAAGTGAAGCCCTCAACCACTTAGTAAGACCCTGCTTCAAAATAAAAATTAAAAAATGCTGTGGGTGTAGCTTAGTGATAGAATGCCCCTGGGCTCAATCCCCAGTGCCACACATACACCCACAAAAAGACAATTCTAGTGCCACAAGGGATTAAAATTATCTACAATGATCTATTTTATAAAAAGTGCTAAGATATAGTGGCCTTTAAATTTTTAAATTACTTGAGAGATGACTAATTTGCATTTTTCATAAGCAATGTGTACCAAGTAATTGATAAATCCTATAATTGGGTTTGAGGCTATTGTTTCGAAATGATGTATAGAAAATGCTGTGTTTCCCAGTCAATTTGAAGTAAAGACAATCACATAGGAAACAACACATCAGAAGAGAACAGGGAGTTGACAAAGTCACAGAGCATGAGTGCTAGAAAATGCATCTCAGGAACACACAGGAAAAGATGGTCACAGACGTGGAACTGAAAGAGAGAAGATGTCCACCAGTCAAGCTCAGCCCTGGTCCAGGCTTGGCCAGTAGGGCTGAGGCTTCTGGCAACAGAGAGAGGAGCAGCCTTGCAAAGAAGCATCCTGTCACCTGTGAGAGAAGAGCTCATGACAAAAACCAAAAGGCGAATTTGGGAAAAGATCAGACTTGACTTAGAGTTAAGGGATAATTCTCTTCTTTTGCCTCTTACTGATATCTAAATGTTTCCTTTACCTGATACTTACTTTGCATAAATCCCCACTCCTTCTTTGGTTTTCTCTTTCTACTGCATCTCATTTGGTGTTGTAGGGAGCACAAATGTGGAAATTTAGGAAGCTGGAATATGCTTCTGTAATACTTCCTTGTCTGCTGTCTCTTCAGTTCTGAAGATGCTGAAAATGCCGTCGAAACCCGCAAGTAGTTGAAATGCTCTAGCAAAGAAAAGTGCCAGCCTAGTTTGCCTTTAATTCAATTAGTTCCACCCTATTAGCAAGTGCACATTGCATCTCAGAAGGCATGGGTTTTTTTGTGGGTTTCTGGGGATCCTTAGATCAGGTCTCCTTTACCAGGAGATAGTTCCCTACAATAATCATGATGTTGTATGATCAGAAGTATAAGGGAGATGTCTAGTCAAATAATACGGGAACTCAGATGGGAGAAGTGGTGATGCTCCCCCAAGGGTCATAGTTGAACTGAGTGGAAATAATAAGATGTCACATATCCCTAGGAGATAAAAGGCCACATAGGAAGTGGAAATGGGGGGGAATGCAGAGAAGTGGGTGATCATAGTCACTCATGAATGGTCTGTACAGAGCACAAAGAAGTCAATTTGGGGCTAATCTCATTGACATCTGGAGTCTGACTTCTTCAGAAACTACAGACACACTACAGTACTTTTAGAGAGGCAAAGCTAGAGCAGTGTTTCATTCTCAGATGAAATATCCTAATATCCTAAACTGCCTTTTTTGTTGTTTGTTTGTTTAATCTCGGGGTAAGGAAGAGAGCAGGAAAAAGGAAGATCTCTGTGGCTCTTTGTTCAAAACTGTCCAGGATGAGATCGAGGGAAAAAGCAACACTTGTACAGGGTCTGTGGGACTGTAAATTAGTAGACCACTATGGAAATAAGTACTGCGGTTCCTCGAAGGACTAGGAATAAGCAGTCATAGAGAAGAACAAAATGATGTCATTTGCAGGGAAATGGATGGAAATAGAGAACATTATGTTAAGTGAGATTAGTCGCAGTAAGTCAAGGGTTGTGTCCTCTCTCTCTCATCTGTGGAAGCTAGAGGAAAATAGGAAGGAAAAGAGGCTTCATGAAAATTAGGATCGAGACCAGTAGGGTAGAGGGAGAGGATTTGGGAGGGGAGAAGGGGAGGGAAAAACAAGGCTGGAGGAAAGAAACAAATCAAATAATGTATGTTCCTATATGAAGGCATCACTGACAATCTCACTAGAGTGTCAGGAGGAAGGAAGCAGCTAGCAGGGTGGAGTTCGAAGACATCACATGATGTGTGCATATGTGAACTTACCACTTTGAATCTCATTATGATGTATGATTACATCGCATCCATAAAATTCCAAAAATAAATAAACAAATTCTGCAAGTCATGTTGAAGGGAAAAAAAATTTAAAAACGTTCCAGGGTTTGTCTTTTCTTTCTGAATACAGTCCAGCCCCCCTGAACATTGCATAAAAAGTCCCTGCATTATATGAAACTAGGTTAGCGTCTAGTTGTCATTTTTCCAGATTTATTTTGGCATGAGAATCATCATTTCAAGAACTTCTTGGCAGAAACTAAGGTGAAAAATAACTTTTCTACTTGAACACGCTTGTCTTCAGTGAAAACACCTAATTGTAATAAAACTATGTAATAAGACTGTGGTTGGGGGAAATTGAGGCATTTGAACATTTTGGTCTTGTGAAATGACTGATATTGGGAAAAAGCAAGCCCACCTCTCTGGAGGGAGAAGGCAGGAGCCAAGCCTTCTCAACCCACAGCTCATAGCTCTCAACCACCCAGCAGAGGTGGAGTCCTGTTGCTGGGGCAGGTGCCTTGGCCTCTGGGAGGAGGAATATTGAGGTAGACGTTAATATGGAAAAAAAGACCAGCTTTCACTGGGTTGTTAGCTTTGAAGCCATGAAGCATTGAAGATTGGGCAAGAAACAGGTCAAGGACAAAGCTTCTTGGTAGTATGAGTGGTTATTTCAGCTCTGGCAGCCAATTGGCTGTGGTTAGAAGAGCAGTAAATAGGCGATGTTCTGACCACAGAGGAGATGACAACCTTTGACAAAGACGGGGAAGTCAGAGCAGCTACTTCCTACTGTGGGGGCGCACCCAGCCACCTGCACTAAACTATAGATTCAGCATCCTTTGAGACACAAGTGATTCGTGAGTGTGGGAGAGGGGTTGTGTGGAATATTTCATTCTATTTTTATAAAAATCAGCCAGATGCCCAAAACGCAAGGTAAGATCAATGACTTTTGCAATGAGTCAATTTCAGGTCCACTCTTGGGACCACATATGCAACACCATGTTCTTTGTTGTCTGCAGTAGCTCATAAAAGAGCTCATCATCATCCCCTTCATCCTTACTCCTTTAGGGCATTCCCATTCTCATTTCAGCAAGGGCTCCACAGTCTGCACAGTAACCTGGACCACAAACCAAGGAGTCAAACTCTTTTTCTCTCTCAGTCACTCTCTTCTGCATCTTTAACCTATGGGTCATATTTATGCCACAATTTGGGTCTGAAATGCCCCCCATTGGCCCATGGATCAGATGCGTGTGATCTCCAGACTATGGTGCTGGAGCAACTGGGAACCTTTAGGAGTTGGAGACTTGGAGGACATGCCCTTAAAAGGATTATAAAAATCTGGTAGCTTCCTGTCTCACTCTTTACCTCCCAGCTGCCATGAGGTGAGAAATTTCCTCTACTATAAGCTCGCACCATGATATTCTGCCTAAGAACAGGCCTAAATCAATGGAGCCAATCAATTAACCAACTATGGACTGAAACGTTTGAAATGTCAAGCCAAAATAAACCATTCCTCTTTTTAAGTTGATTTATGTTAGGTATTTGTTATAATTACAGAACGCTGACTAAACATTTTCTTATGCATACAATTCCTTCAAGTGGAGATTAGGCTTTTTCTCAGTGAATTATACTCTGATAGAGTAGTCATACCATTTTTTTAACAAAGGAAATAAATATATTTATCTTTCTTTCTATTTGTCTATATATACATGTAGAGAGATATAGATATACAGATAGATACGGATATAGATATATATTCTCTTAGGACTTATCTGAGAAGTCATTGGTTAATTTTTACCCTCATAAATAAAGTTGGATAATTATTAAAGTATGTTTGAGAATACACTTAAAATATAGATATATGTGTAGCTTTATCTGCTACTTTTTTATAACATATGCAATTATATATAAAGATATACCTGGATTTATTAGTGATATATAAATTTATTAGTGAAATTTACTATGATGTCTAAAGAATTGATACTTTTGTTTCATCAGATGTAAGCTCATTAAGAAGCCTTTTTTACATTTTTGTATCTAACACTTCATGCACTACCTTGAATATATCTTAAATGATACTCCTATACCCTAAAAAGTTTGAGTTATATATACCACACAATCTGTGTAAGCATTTAAGCATTTTTATATTGTTTAACTATTATATAGGTGCTTTGCAATTATACATCATAGTAAATTTCAATGTGTTAAAAGCCTACATGTACCTGGCTGTGTATTTCCCTCCCACATTCAAAATACATAAAGAACTAAAAAAAATTTAATACTAAAAAATTTAAAAATGAGCAAGGACTGAATAGATACTTCTCAAAAGAAGAAATACAATTGGTAGATAAATATATAAAAACAATGTTCAACATCTTTTGTGATCAGGGAAATGCAAATCAAGACTACACTAAAATTCTACCTAACTCCAGTTAAAATGACAACTATCAAAAACAAAAGGCTTAGGGCAGGGCATGGTGGCACATGCTTATAATCCCAGTACTTGGGAGGCTGAGACTGGAGGATCCAGGTTCGTGGCGAGCCTCAGCTACTTAGTGAGGTCCTCCACAACTTAGTGAGACCCTGTTTCAAAATAAAGAATAAAAAATAGGACTGAGGTTATAGCTCAGAGGTAGAATGACCCTGGGTTCAATCCCCAGTACAAAACAAAACAACAACAACAACAACAAAACACTGTTTTTTAATAAAGGTAAAAAATGCAATACTGAAATACTGAAAGACAGCAATCCTGGCCTATATGTATAATGGCTTGTTCCCTTGGGGCTGTGCGAAGTAAAGCTCTACTGGACTGCCCTGCTGAACTGGCAGGCCAGATGTCCTCACTGGCTGACAGGTAACACTTCACCAAGTCATCCAAGCCTGCGGAGGGCGCCCCATAGCCTGGATGGTTTCAGAACATCCACATTCAGCTCATTCCAATAATTATACAGCACTGGACATAAGATGGCAAAAAATAGCCTATAACGCCTCTGATCAGTACACAGAGAAATATTTTTAGCTGCATCCACCAAATTTCATTTTATTACAAGTAAATCATAACTCTCATTGTCAAGAATTATTTATCTAAAAATAGATAAAACGGGCACACCTAGAGATAGATAAGAATGTAGGCAAACAGAATGAGTGGTTCTGACTTCATTCCAGTGGAAACATTCCAGACTAAATTAAGAAACTCCTGGTTCCCTCCTTTCTTAAAGCTCCCTTCTTTATATTGTTTTCTCCTTCCTTCCTTCCTTCCTTCCTTCCTTCCTTCCTTCCTTCCTTCCTTCCTTCCTTCCTTCCTTCTTTCCTCCCTCCCTCCCTCCCTTCTCCCTCTCTTTCTTTCTTGGAAGAGAACCAGTCATTCAGTCATTTTGAACTCCCTTGTGCATTCTCTCATTCTTCCCACCATCTTTTTCTTCTATTGTTACCATGGCAGGATGAGATTAAGGGAAAATTTTCAGTGGAAATCACGGTCTGGAAATTGTCCAACTAATTTTGGATGAAAAAAAAAAAAACTTCTTTATCACTTAGAACCATCCTCTATTTTAATTTTGTCTTCCTTCCTATTGTGTGCCTTTCCCTCAGGAACACATTTTCTTTGAGAAATTGAAAGCACTAATTTTCCTTTTGAAATCACTTTACGGCATGGAATCTGGTGTGAGTAGTTGCTGTTTGCTTGTGAGTTTCCAGAGCCACACTTCATGTGCGTGACCTGGGGTGTGCAGAGCACTCCTAAACATGAGAGAACTTTCCCTTTCACACCATATACAGTGTGTCTGCCATGTTTGTGTAGAGCACACTGCAGGCTACTGCTCATTAAGAAGAAATGTTCAACAGGGTATTTGCTTCCTTGTTTATGATCGATTAATTTCCACTTAATCACTTAGACTTGAACCAACTGCTTATGGCTGACAAAATGGTGTTTTCATCATTTTCTAATGAGTTCAATGTGGTTATTTCTCTTTTGGATGGAGCGAAATGTTTCTTTTATAAAAATCGATTTGTAACATGCATTTACTGTTTTATTTTCTCTTGAATGCTTCATTTATCTCAATAGTGGTATAAATGGGAAATACATGGAGACCCATTGTATAACCACTTACAGTGCTCGGAGGGTGAGTGTTAGTGCCCATAAACAGAGACCCACAGGTGGCTCCCTCAGAAACAGAGGAAATGATTTGCCTTTTAGATTTGCTCAGCTTGCATTTCATTTATTCTGTAAAGAGCCAACAATGACACATACACTTCAGTTCAAATTTAATTTATGCTGTTTGTTGTTTAAAATGACTCAGTATCTGCTCTATTTGCCAGGGGGCTGTTGAACAGGGCTGGCAAGTTCCTTTTGAATTCCAGTACTTCCATGCTATGTTAAATTAAGTGTTTCGCTCACAGTCATATTTGCCCCACGTCTCACTGTTGAGAGGGTGTATATCCCTTGATCCTCCCACAAACCTCTAGGCTGAGGAAGTGATTCTGCTAAATACGAACAAACTGAGGAGTAGCTGGCATTGAAATTCCACTTTCATGTCTGTTGACTGTCTTAGTTTGGGTTTCCTGGTGGACTTGAGACAAGGACTTGGGAAAGTGGCCAGAGAACACAAATGAGCACCTGGAGAAAGAGAAGAGTAGCCGTAAAGAAGGAATGTAAAGGGAGCAGTAATGCCAAGATAGTTAAGACATCAACCCCCTTCTTCCACCTCTGCAGTGTTAGTTACATCAGCTGAGAAAGTCTCAGGCAGAGCAGCTGAGAGAGAAGCCATCAGGTACCACAAACTGTTGGCTGCAGAAGCAGGTGAGCTCAAATGCCGGCAGGATACAGAGCATCTGCCTCCCTAACTGCATCAGGCTTCCTTAAGAAACTGGGGTCAGCCTGGGTGAGTCCCAAAGATGACTGCTTTGAAGTCACTGCAAAGTTGGATATGAGCCTTCCTAGGGTTCTCATCTAGAAAGTGTCTATTCTGCTTATAAGGGAATATCACTGTCTCTCAGGCATATTGCCAACATCGATGAGAAGCAGTGTGGTGGAGTGGTTAAGAGCATAGGCTCAGGGCTCTGAATTGCCGAGATGTATAAACTGACTTCTCGCCTGTGTGACATGGGGCCAATTACCTAACTTCTGTGGTCCTGGGTCCTCATCTCTACAGTCCTGATCTTAGTATCTATCTCTCTGAGCTGTTGTGAAGACTACTGAGATTCTGAACAGGAGGATCCTGCATATGAGCACATTGCCTGGTACACTTAACTATTATTAGTTAAGTTAAACAAAGCTTTACTATTATTATGATGACATAGCAACATTTGCTGCTACTTCTTAACTAAAGGAATGCACAGTTGAGAGACTGGTGTTATCATTAAATGGACAGTGTAGGCTAGTCACAAAAAGCTAGATACTGTATGATTCCACTCATCTGCGGTCATTAGAGTAGTCAGATTTAGAGAAACAGAAAGTACAATGGTTATTGCCAGGGGTTGTGGGAGAAGGGGACAAAGACATTATTTAATGGGCACTACAGAGTTTCAGTTTTGCAAGATGGAAAAATATAAGAGGTCATTTGCACAACAATGCAGATATACTGAACACTACTGGACTGCATCTTTGCACATTGTAAAATGAATAAGTAGGTAAATTTTTCCAGGCCTGGTTGCAAACCTGTAATCCCAGCTCTTGGGAGACTGAGACAGGTGAATTTCAGGTTCAAGGCCAGCCTCAGAAACTTGACAAGACCCTCCCTAACTTAGCAAGACCCTGTTTCAAAATGAAATGGGCTGGGCATATAGCTCAGAGGTAGAATGCTCCTGGGTTCAATCCCCAGTACAAATAAAAAAATAAGGCAAATTTTGTTATATGTTCTTTTCTACCACAATTAAAAATAAAACATTTTGAAAAGCATATTGGTAGTAAGCCCCATCAGCCATCATCTTAGACATTTTTTTATCAGATGGAGTCTACCTGCTGCAAAGATTGCTCTTAGGTTGTAGTGATCTAGCCAGGCCATAGTGGCACATGTTTGTAATCCCAGTACTTGGGAGGCTGAGACAGGAGAATCACAGGTTTGAAGTCAGCCTCCGCAGCTTTGTGAGGCCCTCTGCAACTTAGTAAGACCCTGTTTCAAAATAAGAAATAAAAAAATTGGGTTGGGGATATAACTTGGGAGTAGAATGCCTCTGGATTCCATCCCCAGCACAAAACAAACAAACAAACAAACAAACAAACAAACAGGTTGTAGTGATCTACTTTTACACTGAAATCTGGAAGACATTTCACATCACTCTATGTGTATAATCCATGTCCTCCAAAATGCCACTAAAGTTATTCATTTTGGGCACCAAGAAAAGATCCTAACCAATGAGAGAACTTATCTCCATGCTACAGAAATCAAAGCAATTGCTTCTAAAATACTGGTATTGTGTCTTAAGCAGCAAGTGTCCAATAGGATCAGGAGGATGCAAGAAAAATATTGTCAGAGACTTTGCAGATCAGCACAGGTAACTCAACCTTTAGCTTCATGGAGCTAGGTTTAATTTTCTCACTGCAAATTCAAAGATGTAGAAAGCCAGTTCTTTAAGAGGAAAGACCATTAGTCCAGAATTACAAAAGACCATAAAGTCCAGAACTACCAAAGCAGCCCAGACAATGAAGCCCCATGAGTTATATTTTACCTGTAGATTCCAGAAGAGAAGTTTTCTATCCTCCAGAATCTTTAAGTGGCTAAGAAGGAAGTAAATTCTAGCTATAGCCATTTCAAAAAATTTTCTCTTAGTGATTTGTGCAATTAGAAATGTCACAAAGAATCACAGAAAGGGCAGGATGATCTTTTCAAACTTTCCCTTAAGATGTTAATACCTGGGCTTGGTCCTATGTCCTAAGTCTGATTCTGAGCATCAAAGTCCAGTTCCTTTACTTTTCAGTTTTTTTAAATCTCAGAACTATTCCCTGGGAAATGACCAAGCCTACATATCACTGTCTTGCAGGACTTTTCTTAAGTGATCCTTCAGATTCTCTGAGACAAATCTTAATGAAACTTATAGCAGACAAATGCATACATGAAACTTCCAACTTAATAACTTGCCTGGAATCCAGACTTCAATTTCTGATTGCCAAAGTCAAAATATTAATTGGAATCCTGCCTACATACATAGAATTAGAAATAAAGAGAGTTCAACTATCTTAAGACAGATGAACCGGGAAAAAAGAAATCATCTTTGTCTTTTAGTGGCTAATATCACTCTGGTGGATTGACGATGTGACTTTAGCTGGCAGTATTAGATTAACACTAATACATTCTTGATCTCTACTATGATATCCCTTCTTTAAGCTCTAGTCAGACCATCTTTTCCTTTAACACATCTGCTCAGATGAGTACATTGATTAGGCTCCAGCTTTCTCAGTTACAATCATGTTCTTTCCCTGCTTTCCTTAGATAACTTTGAGACAGGCTTTTTGGGCTTGGATCTTGCCCAAACTCTCTAGCCATGTACTTACTGGAAATCTCTTGGCCTCTTTCACTGGTTCCATTCAGGCCAACTAGTCTACTTTCACTTTAGATGAGACCAAGTCTTTAGGATACCTCACTTAAAGGTCATGAGATCATTTAAGACCAGCCTTGAAGTTGGCACACATTTTTCCCCCAGACTAATAGCAGCTAGGAGATTGGCAAAGAGCATGGACTAAAAGACCTGTTTTGCTGCTAATGATATTTCAGACATTTGGCACGGTGCATGTGATGCATAGTACGCATCCAGAAAGCCTGATATGCCTTGATTTCTGCAATCACATTTGTAGCGCTCACAATAATCCTAGTTTGCGATTATTATTATTATTATTATTAGTGTGTGTGTGTGTGTGTGTGTGTGTGTGTGTGTGTGTGTGTGTTACTGAAGATCGAACCCAGGGGCTTTCTATTTCTGAGCTACACCCCCTGGCCCTTTTTTATTTCAAAATAGGGTCTTTCTAAGTTGCTGAGGGTCTCACTAGGTTGCTAAGGCTGGCCTCCAACATGATATCCTCCCAAGTACGAGGACTATAGGTGTGCACCACCATGCCTGATTCCGGTTCACCATTATTGTTTCCTTATAATGAGCTTCCACTGGACCACAGACTACACAGAAAATCGAAGAACTAGCTCTAGCACTGCATATAGGACGTGGTATGCAGTAGGTGCCCCACAGTTTCCTTGAATAGAATTCGTGTATTTGGAGTCAGTGGTGCCTTTGTTAAAGGAGGGAGGAGTCAGCAGGAAACAGTATGGTAGGTAATTTCAGTTGGAGTCACTTGAGTGGTAATCCTGACTCTCACTTTGCTTCATAGGTATGCAGAGTCAAATCATTTATCTACTCTGAGATGTCTCAATTTCTGCATTTGTAAAGTGGAAGCGATAGTATCTAATTTTGTAAGGTGATTGAGAAGAAAATGCATGTGCAAGGAATCTGTGATGATGCTTGCTAGGATGTAGGTACTCAATAAATCTAAGTTCTCCATTGTAATTTCTTGTGATCTTCTTCAACAATCTCATGGTCCCCAATCTTCCCGGCTCTCCAATCTGCTTGTTGGACATCAATAAGTCAACGCAGTTGCTCTTAGCCTTGGATCCCTGTCTGGAATGCTACAATTGTTCTCATTCTCCTGTCTGCCTTTCATTCAGCCTTGGCCTCTCTTGTCTACTCAGAATGGAAGATCCAGAAAGAATTTCGAAATCATACAGACCTGCCTCCTGGAAGACAATGAGATGTTTCCTGCTCAGCCTTTGCCTGTTCCTTCTCAGCTCTTCACTGAAGCTGGTGGTAGCAAGCACCTTGCTGTGTTATGATCACATATTGCCACCATCAGAGCAGAAACTGTGCCTCTAGACCCAGCTCTTCTCCACTAGCCTACTTCTAGCACAGCTGAAGGGATTGAGAAGGACCCTAAGTTTCAGGGTTTTATAAATACATTGGGATCTAGACTGGGGTTCAGAATTCAGGGAACATCACCCTGATTTCTGGTTCAGGAAAGTGGGGAGAGTTTCATTGAGAAGATAGACTGTTTTTTGCATGGAAAGTGGGGGGATTGGGGTGCTTCAAGGAGTAGCAGTGCCATGCAAGAAGCCAAAGCTCTAACGTATAACATATCCAGCCTGGTTACTTCTCAGAGGAGCAGTGGTTGTGTGTGTGTGTGTGTGTGTGTGTGTGTGTGTGTGTGTGTGTGTGTGTGTGAACTAGGAAAATAAGACCACAGGGACTGAGGGTTTGGAGTGCAGTGGATAGTTGGAATCTGACCTTCCCAAAGGCCGCAGGGAAGGAGTTCTAGGACCAACTGCCAAGCACCCATTGCTATCAGCCAAAGGCGTCCATGTTCGTTTTCTATTGCTATGAGCTGGAAGTAGAGAAAGATGTGCAGCTGAGGAAGCCAGGAGTTGAGGAAGAAAATCCTAGCCAAAGTTAGCAGGGATTATTGAAATCCAACCCAGAAAGCAGAATCTAAATGCCAGTTTCAAAGGGGCCAGAAAATAACCAACATTTGAGATGAAGGCAGAGGGCAGGAGGTTGACATCCTGAACAGAGTAGGTTAGAAGCCAAATGCAGAGAGGGTCCAGGTGAATGAGGGCTTCAAACGCCCCTATGGTGTCTGCCCGGTGGAGTCCACTTAGAAACACATGTGTCCTTTGCCTGTTCATGAAGGCAAAGGCCACACACAGAACAGATCCCTGACCACATTAACAAAGGAGCATCTGATATTGCCAAGGGACAAGTTCTGCAGCACCATTCACTTCTGACTTCTCTGACCCTAGAAAGGAGGTCTGCCCTTTCACAGTCTGTCTCAGTGAGCCTGGAAGAGCTTCCACACTGACCTTTCTGCAATCTGTCACTGACCTTTGCCATGGCTGAAACAGTTAAGCTCCTGTGTATAATGGACCTTCTTCTCCTGCACTAAATCCCACCTGCACTGACACACTATAGCCATTCTCCGCTCTCACTGCCTCAGAATTGTCCCCTTCTTATTCTGTTATTCTGTTATCCCTCCTGCCTAACAAGAACCTTCTCTTGACCTCACTTCCCATCTCTTGCATTGCTTGTTTTGGTTTGGTTTTTGCTCCCTTTAGCAGCAAAAACTTTTTTCTTATTTTTTATTCTTGGTACTGGGGATTGAACCGAAAGGCATTCTACCTGTGAGATATACCCTGAGTCCTTATTTTCCATCTTTTGATAGCTTCTCTCTAACTTGCTGAGGCTGGCCTCAAATCTGTCATCTTCCTGTCTCAGCCTCCCAGATACTAGCATCACAGGCATATGCCACTATACCCAGCTTGTAGTAAAATGTCTGAAAGAGTTATTACTACTCTCTGCTTTCCATTTCTCTCCTCCAGTTCCTTCTTTTACCTATTCAACCAAGCTTTCACTTCACAGTCTGCTCTTATCAAGGTCACGGGGGAGAGGGGACTTCCACATGGTTAAATACAAGCGTCAGTTCTCAGGACACTTTTGATCTAATGTCTCAGCAGCATTTGACATCATGGATCCCTCCATCCTGATACGCTCTCCTCACGCTACACAGGACTCTGCTTTCTTGTTTCTACCTTTGACATCCCTGATGGCTCCATCACCTTCTCCCTCATTGGCTCCTGTTCCTTTTCAGACCTCTTCCCGTTGGATTGCCCGAGTTTGGATCTTGGTTCTCACCTCTATCTACACTCTCTCCCCAGTTGATTTCATCCTGTCTCATGGATTCACTCAGGTACATGACTCCCCTGTGCATATTTCTAGACACTGATTATCACAAACATCTACTTGATTTCTCTTCTTTAGTGTCAAAATCAACATATCCAAGATTGAACTCCTGATCTTCACCACAAAGCCTGCTCTCTCCTAATTTTCTCCATGTTAGAGGTAATCCCAGGCATCCTATGTGATTGGCTGGAGTGCCTGTTTGGTTTTGGTTGGGAGCTGTCAAGTCCTGGATAGTTTGGGTCTTATTGTTGAGGGGTTATAATTTTCTTCTTAGATCTGTTGATAGACACAGTGATCTGACTTTCTACAAGTGCAAGGTATAGATATGAAGCTGGTTTCCTGTCTGGTTACTCTAGATATAGGATGGTTTCCTTGGCTGGTTACTCAAGATATTGGGTGGTTTCCTAGGCTGGTAGATGCAGGTCCTGGGTCAGAGTTCTGTTAATATATTGGCTGAATATTGCCTGCTTGTATGTTCAGTGTCTCAACCTGAAAGCACACCGCTTGCTGGAGAATCTGGAATGCTGGGGAGAGGAGAACCTGATGAGGTTGGAGAGGTGGCAGGACTTGTGAAACACAAATAGGAGGCTGGATTTACTTCTAGTGTAATGCAAACCGTCAAGGGATTTTGAATAGAGGAGAGATGTGATTGGCTATATGTTTTAAAAGGAATACCTTTGCTGCTGTGTGTTGTATGGATTTAAGAGGAAGAAGTACAGAGGACAGTTAGGAAGATGCTGAGAATCCAGGCTAAGACAACGATGGTTTCCTCTAAGGTACCTCAACTGCATAAGTGATTTGTTACCAGGGATATTTTCTGAGCTCAATTAATCATATGGATATAATTTAGCTGTTTGCCTCTCTCCAGTAGAGAGTGACTGAGCTGAATAAGGATTGAAGATCAGGTTGGCTTGATAGTTATATTTTTTTATTATGAATTAATTTGGCATTATACACATAAATCTGTCAAGGGTGTATTTACTATGGATTGGTTGCATTTACACATTATTGTTAGAGCTAATCAGTGAAGAATAGATATATGAACACATTGCAATCTTACTGCATTGTGTATCTGGGCAGTTCTTTGCCTCTTCCTTTTCATTATTTATAGACTGCAGATGTGAAAAACTCAGCTCTCACTATACATAATATATTTATGTATTTGTTCAATTTTAGTATAAACATAAGGCCATATTATGGTCTTTTTCAGTTAGAAAAACTCTTGGATATTATTTGGTGTAATTCTTTTACTTTACAAATGAGAATATCCAGGTCCACAGTGTTTAAGTTGACAAAGGACTGAAGCAAGTTATTAGAAGAAAAAAATGATAACTGTCAGACCTAAAATTTTAATATTGTATATATTTCACAGGAGGGAATAGAAAGGACAGGAAATGTAATGTCAGGTCACTAATTTGTTTTTTTCTCCACTATTTCTATACAGTTGAGGCCATTTTGGCTAAAAAAGCAAAGTACTTGGTTAGCACAGCTTGTGCATATACTAATGCCAAAGGCCAAAAAAGTTAGACAAACTCTTCATGTGATGTTAAGACCTCTGTGTTCCATTACCATGCTTAATTTCCACAATTGTGGCTACAGTCAAATCCTCAGAGGTCATAAAGTTTATAAATCTTGTTACATGAAATAGATGAAGGATTTTATTTCTTCTTCTTTTTTCCCATAACTATCACCAGCATCTTGGCCTTCATGACTCTATTTCAGTCATAGGGACTGAAATTTCTAAAGATGATCAAAACAGACCAGAAAGCCCCCTGGAAAGTCATTCATTTTTTTGAGCCTGAAAATTGACAATGATATGTCACATGTTGAAAACCCGATCTTTAGGCCTCTTTAGTGTTTTGTGTTCCCTTTGCTATGATGATTTGGAATTTTATTTTAATGATACCTTAAGATCCTGATTTTCTTTGAGTGACTCAGTGTTATATTGAAGAAGAGTTTGCTCTCATTGTGAAGGTGGCTATGGATCTGGGAATTGAAATGTGGAGCTTGTTTTTCCTTTTTCTTTTTTTATTTTTCATAGTACTGGGGATTGAACCCAGGAGAATTACGCCTCCATGTCATATCCCCACTCTTATTTTTTTAAAATTTTGAAATAGAATCTTGCTAAGTTGCTAAGGCTGGCCTCTAGCCTGCAATCCTCCTTGTCTCAGTCTCCAAAGTAATGGGATTACAGGCTTGCACCACCAACCCAACTTGGAGGTTGTTTTTCTACAAAATGATGTTACTTAGGATGGTCAGGATCTGATATCTGCTAATAACAAGGTTTGAGATAAAAACTAAATTTCTCATGGATTTTGAATTTTGGGGGGAGACATTTCCATCCCATCAACTTAGAACTCAAGTCCTAAGTTCATGATACCCTGTTGAGTTCATGTGTCTATAGAATTTCAGCAATTCTATCCTACTGTATTTATAATTTATTAATTCCTAAATCTTAATCCAGACTCTCAACAGATTTCATCCTTCCCTTGGCTAGAAAAGCTCTAGGAAATGGTGATAGGGTCATTGCTTTGGGTTTTGAGGAACTCTACAAAGCCAATCAGTAGATCTTCTTCCTTCTCCCACTCCTCCTCTTTTCCTCCTCCTTCTTCTTTTTCTGTACTGGGATTGAACCCAGGGGCATTCTACCTCTGAGTTACATTCCCAGCTCTCACTCTCCTTTTTAATTTTTATTTTTGAAACAGGGTCTTGCTAACTTGTTGAGGCTGACCTCAAACCTGTGATCCTCCTGTCTCAGCCTCCCAAGTACTGGGACTACAGGTATTTGTCACCATGCCCGGCTCTGATTCTTCTTTTGCAGCAGAAAAGAGCCTAGCCAACCCCAAGGAACATAAAAAGACTTCCCACTTCTACAGCCATCTTACAGATCATCCTCATTCTCTTCAAAGAGACTATTTCTCCTTAACTTCAGACTTGCATAGCTACTCCACTGAATTTATTTCCCTTTCCATTTGTACTCAATAAACATTTTAACTTTATGCCATCTATAGTCAAATACTTAGGTGAAGATGAGCACAGAGAATGCATTATAAACAAGACTACACTCTGGGAATAAGAATTAGTCACAAATCTTTGTCCTGATTAAAGATATGTATGGACATTAAAATTAGAGATGTGGGAACTATGATATTCCTTTGTGTGATTTAAGGAAATAGAAATTACTTCTGAGTTATTTGATTGAAAAGATTATGTATAAAATTGCCATCTCAAAAAACATTAAAGCATTCATTGCTTAAATAATCATGAAATGAAAATTCTCACCACTGAAAGAGTAGTAGTCTTTTAAAGAACATCTTCATATTGTGGAAGGAATTATAATAAACCTTTTTCATAAAATATGCTAATTTTCCATGGTTAGGATTTTATTAAACATTTTTTAATCTATCGAGGACAAAAATATTTCTCAGATAACTTTTTTCTTTCAATCCAAGAAGGTTCAAATGTTTATTTATTTATTTATTTATCACACTGGAGAGCAAACCCAGGGACATTCTACCTCCAGGATACTCCCACAGACCTTTAATTTCTCTGTGTGTGTGTGTGTGTGTGTGTGTGTGTGTGTGTGTGTGTGTGTGAGAAAAGGGTCTTACTAAGTTGCTGAAGGTCTTGTTAAATTGCTGAGAAGCTGCAATTCTCCTGTTTCAACCTTCCAATAAAAGAAATAAGCTTGAGACAAAATAGATACCATTATTTTAAAGAGTCAACCAAAAAGAATGTGGGGAATTATTAAGAGTTGGTTCAAACACATACATTTTTGGTAATAATAGGATGAGCAAAGAATTATCCTCCAAGTAGATTGACATTCTATCTTTTCCAGTATGTTAAGATGTGGAGGTTTCCTCTCTAAATTCACAGGAATTCAGGACTACTAAATTGTTTTCGTCATTCACATTAGCATCAATGGAGCCGAGTGTGGTGGCACACACTTGTAATCCCAGTATTTGGGAGGCTGAGACTGGAGGATCCGGGTTCGTGGCCAGCCTCAGTGAGGCCCTCTGCAACTTAGTGAGACCCTGTTTAAAATAAAGAATAAAAAAAAAAAATAGGGCTGTAGCTGTAGCTTGGAGGTAGAATGACCCCAGGTTCGATCCCCAGTACCAGAAAAACAACAACAAAAAAACATCAATGGGCCTCATGGTGAGAAAAGACTAGTCTCCAGACTATGTATAAATGATGGTTTGAAATGGGTCCTACAAGTTTTGCTACATTACTAATTGTCTCATTTTTGATTCATTACACATTCAAGCCAAGAAATTAAGTTATGGTAAAAAAAAAAATCTGTAAAATCAGTCTATCCATCAATGTAAGCACAGGCTCTTGAAAAAGTAAGAGCAAGCAGGACACAGGTAACTGAAGAGATTTAGGAGGAGACTGTAGATAATATTTCAAGTTGCAAAAGAAAAATATTTTTGACCTAGGAACTGACTTTCTGGGAATGAGGTGTTAGGTGAACATTCTGCTCTATTCCATGGTCTTGTTTAGAATGTTTTTTAGAAATTTCTCTCTGAAATAGACCTGTGGCAGATTCTTATGCTCTTTATATTAAAAAGAACGTGCTAAGACTCTAGTGTATTTCAAATCAAATGTAACTCATGATCATTTTTTTTTTCCATATTTTCAAACAGTGTTTTCTACAAATCTGAATACACACGTAGAGCCGAAATGATCTATGAGAAGTCACTCTTGATTCTGTGGATATATTCTTGGGGATTCAAGAGGTTTTTTTTTTTTTTAATGGATATTAAATTTTATGTGCACTTATTTTAATGATATTCTAAAAAGTGACTATTCAATACAATTAGATGACTTTTTTTATCATTAGACATCTTATGTGAAACCCTGTGTTTTGTTTGATTTAGGATTGCATTTGAGCCAAGGAGTTCTAAGAGCTACTGAAACCTGAGCAGAAGTGGTAGATGGTACATTCAGGGCAAGTGAAATTCAGGCTGGATGCAGGGAGGTTTCTTGAGAAGCAGAGCTAGGATCAAATCACCGCCCATCCATTGGAATTGAGGCATAAGAATCTCAAAAGAATCTCCTCGCAGCTCCTGGTTCAAGATTACAGACAGACCACACATGTCAGCTCCTTCTCTTGACAGCCATGAAGATGATGGCAAAGGAGTATAGATGTGGTACAGTTCTCCCCTGGAGCATTAAAGGGAACAAGAGGGACAATGCTGGAGTTTAGATATTTCAATAAATTTTGGAAAATCAAATGAAGTGCGTTGACTGATGAAGGAAAGCAAGAGACATGACAACTTAAAATACATACAGTCTTAGGAGGGAAGAATGCTGAAAATATGCTGATTCACCATCTTGGTTTGCTTGGGACTGTCCTAATTGTAGTGCTGCAAGTCCCATGTCCCAGGAAACCCAGACTGTGGATCACGCAGGCTGAAAGCAGGGGATGTTATGTAAAAGTTCATCTATAGATGGACCTGCTTCTCTCATTGCTTCCCTCCACAATCATGCATTTGAAAGGAGAGGAAAGAAGTACACTAAACTGGGTAGATCTTTGAGTATTAGGTGTTTGCATAATTTTTATTGTCTTTAAGACTCTTCAATTTCATAATTTAAAAAACTAATTACAAAATATGAATGTTATAACAATTTTAATTTAGTTTATATGCTAAATTGTAAATATATTTAAATGCATATCTTGTTATGTAAAATATAGGTAATATAATACATACTTTATTATTTCAAATACAAAATTATTTACAAATACGTAATTATAAAACATGAAACCATCAAAATTTTTATAATTGAGGCAAAGAGCAATCCTATATTATCTCAAAAATCAGCAGTGATTTAACAGAACAGCACTCAACTTGGCAAAAATATTTTATTTTTTATTTTATTAATGTATTTCTGTTTGCATTTATTTATTTTTGTTTGCATTTTTTATGGTTTCATACATGGATTTGAGATATAAACCTTAGGTATTTATGTAGACTTTTAAATCTATAAGTATTTAAATAATATTATGAAAAGAACTTAAGTATATACTGAAGTAAGTTTTTTTATATGCTTTTATTGGTGCATTATAATTATATATCATAATGAGTTCAGAGTATAAGAACATCCATGCACACAGCACTTGGTGTGTTTCCCTCCAGATCGCACCCCACTCCCTTCTCTTCCCCATACATGCTATTGAGATTGGTGTTGATAATTTTGTATATGCACATAGCATAATTTGAAGAGTTTCCTTCACCAAGTCCCCTTCCCCCCACCTCATCTCCCTCCCTAAGACTCCATCACTCTGCTGGGGTTTTGCCTCCTTGATTTGGAGTCCCATTTGTTTCTTCTCTATCTTCCACATATGAGAGAAGATAGGGAATCATCATATCACCCAGCTATACCACTCCTGGAATCAAAGACAGAATATTATAGCGATGCATACATATCTATGTTTATAATAAAACAATTCACAATAGTCAAATTATGGAACCAGCCTTGGTGTCCAGCAAGAGATGAATGGATAAAGAAAATGTGGTATATATGAACCATGGAGTTTTACTCAGCCATCAAGCAGAAAAAAATTATGTCATTTGCAGGAAAATGGATGGATCTAGAGAATATTACGCTAACTGAGATATTTTTTCGGTACTGGGGATTGAACCCAGGGGCATTCTACCTGTAAGCTACACCCCTAGTGCTATTTTTTATTCTGAAACAGGGGCTCACTTAAGTTGCAGAGGGCCTCACTAGGCAGCTGAGGCTGGCCGCGAACCCAGATCCACCGGTCTCAGCCTCCCAAGTACTGGGATTACAAGTGTGCGCCACCATGCCTGGCGTTAAATAAGATTTTTAAAAGGAGTTCATGTATTACTTTTGACATACTTCCCCTTTATTATTTAGGTAATATGACAAAATGGCTCCACTGATTTTTTTTGAGGGGGGGGGCGGCTAACAGCTTAAATTCAGCATCCATATATAATAGAAAAAACAGTTGAACCACAGGTGCCAGCATGGTTCTTTATGAAGTAAGTTGCCTGTGGGGTTCTTAGTCTCTGTTATGGAATGTAATCTGTTAACACAAGATGTACACAAGCGATAACTACAAATGTAAGAGAACAGAGTATTCTTAACACCTCGAGAACATTGACATCCCACAGAGGATGTTAGTTCAAGAAACAATTTAACTTTGGACCAGAGGTGGCAAGTGTAAACATGTTCTTTAATAAAAGCTTTCCTGGAGACCCTGAACAGACATTCCAGTCTAGAAAGCCAAGTAATCTCCAGTGTGCTACATTTGTCCCAAGTATTTAGGTGGGGTTGATGGAAAGAAGGCAAGAAAAAAGTTATCTCATATCTCAAGGTTGCCTTTCTTTCTTTCTTTCTTTCTTTCTTTCTTTCTTTCTTTCTTTCTTTCTTTCTCTCTCTCTCTCTCTCTCTCTCTCTCTCTCTCTCTCTCTCTCTCCCTCCCTCCCTCCCTCCCTCCCTCCCTCCCTCCCTCTCTTCCTTCCTTCCTTCCTTCCTTCCTTCCTTCCTTCCTTCCTTCCTTCCTTCCTCCTTTCCTCCCTTCCTTTCTTTTTCTCTCTTTCTGAACTGGAGATTAAACCCAGGGTCTACCTCCAAGCTACACCCCAGACCTATTTTAATTTTAATTTATTTTATTTTTCATTTTGAAACAGAATCTCACTAAGTTGCTGAGGCTGACCTTGAACCTGTGATCCTCCTGTCTCAGCCTCCCAAATACTGCGATGACAGGCATGCACCACCGCACCTGGCTACCCCAGAGCTTTCTTGCTCCACGGTGTACCAGTGAATTTCAAATGATATGGAAAGACTTAGAGCAAGCATAGCTGTAGTGTGATGCTTTCAAATAATCAACCATGGCAATAGAAACTTCATCATAAAACACTTTTGAAGTAAGAAGACCTATAGTATCTAGTCTAGATATTGTATCTTAGTGTATCTTAGCTTCAGAAAATTAGGCATATATAAATAAAATGTCTATTATAGATAAAAATTATATATAATGTTTTGGGGGGATTTAATGAATGGGGATAAATGAGAAGATTCTTAGAGAAATTGTCTGTGAGGCTGGGAATGTAAAGTATTTGGTATTATGTTGACTGTTGGGTAGTAATTAAATATCCATATGTTGGTTTTGTTGCAAAGTTGAAACTATTTTAAGAAAATTATGAGTAATTTTCTATGGAGGCAAAGTTTTGGTAAGGAATTATATGACCTTTTTATGGACTTACTGTGCCCCTCTCAAACGTATGTGTTGAACCTGTAATTCCCAGTGCAACTATGTTTGCAGATAGTTCTCTAGGAAGTAGTTAAGGTTAAATTAGGCTGTAAGAGTGGGGCCCTGATCTGATAGGATTGGTGGCCTTATAGAAGGAAGGAACGAAAGAAGCATCTTTCTTTTCCTGACATGTAAAGATTGAGTGAGAAGGTGGCTGTTTGCAATCCAGAAAGAGCGTTCACCAAAAATAGAATGCACTAGAGCTTTGTGTGTGTGTGTGGTACTGGGAATTAAACCCAGGAATTTTCTGCCTCCAAGCCACACCCCCAGACCTATTTTTATTTTGTATTTTTTAAAAAGGATTTCACTAAGTTGCTGAGGGTCTTGCTAAATTGCTGAAGCTGGCCTCAATCCAGCAATCCTCCTGTCTCAGCCTTCCAAATTCTGGGATTATAGGCATGTACCACCATGCTCAGCCAGCTAAGGCTTTGACCCTGGACTTTTAGACTTCAAAATGGTGAGAAACAAGTTTCTTTTAAGCTGCCCAGTGTATGGTGTTTTGTTATGGCAGACTGAGCAGACTCATACAGCTTCTTCAGCAAGATTTTCAATGAGCACCCAGACCTGGATGTGATTTAAAACATTTCTGACCTATCTGTTACTTGTTTGTACGTCATAGTGTAAGGCCCAAACTATGATGCATCTAGAGTTGACTTCTGGAACCATGAAGCTCCTAAGTCTCTGACCTTTTGCTTTAATTGTGTCCCATCCTCAAGTCCCCTGAAAACAAGCTGGCGTCTGCTACCGACGATTTCCACTGAGCACAAGGGTCGTCCAGGTATTCTTCTTACGTTTTTTAACTCAAAATTTATAACGAAAGACTTGCCTACTGATAAAGTAGTATTAGGCTAAAAAAATGGTGGATTTTCCCTTTGAAAAGGTTGGATTGACTTATCATTTGTTATTTGGAAAATCAAATCATTCCTCCTCATGGGGAGGACTCCACAGTTGATCTCTGCGTCATTTTGGAGTGATGTGGAGACAGGGGTGTCAGAGGAAATGGGCTTCCTCCCACGTGCAGCTCTGCCTGTCCGGGCTTTCCTGGAGGCTGGTCCAGCTGGGTGTATTGTAATCCTATTAGCAGGAATGACGACAGCTTTGAGGCATTGCTCAATATCTTGTTTGTTTCTTGTTCTGGCCCTGAGATTCAGAGACTGCCTTTCTGTGGAAGCCTTCCTGCCTGGCCACATTTCCTACTCATGGGAGCCCTGTGCTAGCCGCTTCTTATACTACCCCTTCTCTTCCAAACCTCACTCACTGTCTCCCATTACTCATTGTCTCTCTTTTCTTTTTATTGCATGGAATTGTTACTATAGACTACACCGGCAATTTTCAGTGACCAGATCATGCATTACCTCAAGCCTGTTGATATCCAGGGCCTACTCCATTTGGGATGTTGGAACAAGTACCTTAGACCAGGTAACTTATAAACACGGACATGTACTGCTCACAGTCCTGGAGGCTGGGAAGTTCAAGGTGCTGTCTGGAGAAGGCCCAGTTCTCCCAGATGGCACCTTGTCTCTGTCTTCATATGGATGAAGGGGTAAATGGACTCCCTTGAGCCTCTTTTATAAGAATACTTCCAGGTACCCTTATAAGACCATCACCCTGGGGGTTAGATTTCAACATATGAACTTTAAGGGGACACAAACATTGAGAACATAGTATCCAGGGCATGGGAAAACAGCCCAGCTGAGTACTTAAGTATGATGTTCTTGAAGAGGAGTTGAAGCTTTATTCATCTCTCCAGATCCAGTTTTGTGGTGCATGGCTTGTAGGAAATATTTGTTGATGACTGGTTGAGGAACTGATAAATGAATAAAAGTAAGCTGGTAGGAAATAACTAGATGCTGCCTAAAGACCCCCAGGAATGAGGTGGAGATGAAAGAGATAAAAATAAACTGAGAATACGAAGAAACAAAACAACAGCCTCCATAGAAGATAGGGCATTGTTGCTGAGCTGGAGTTCCCCAAGCCCTTTGCAGAATTGCGTAGGACCTTGGGCTGATTTAGGACATGTGGTTATATATGGAAGTGTGCACATGCCATCTATGCATTATACTGTACATGCATAAAAGAAAGCAACCCCAGCCAGGTGTGGTCACACAGGTTCAAGACCGGCCTCAGCAATGTAGTGAGACCCTGTTTCAAAACAAAAATATAAAAAGGGCTGGGGTGTGATTTGGAGGCAGAATGCCCCTGAGTTCAGTCCCCAGTACTACACACACACACACACATACACACACACACACACAAAATAAAATAAAAAATAAAAAGAAAAGTAAACAGCCTTAACACTTAGCACAATATTTTCCAGTTCCATCCATTTCCCTGCAAATGACATAATTTGGTTTTTCTTTGTGACTGAGTAGAACTCCAATGTGTATATATTCCATAATTTTGTAATTCATCCATCCATTAATGGACACATTGGCTGGTCCCATAGTTTGGCAATTATGAATTGTGCTGCTATAAACATAGATATTCACGCATTACTACGGTAGTCTAGTTTCAATTCTTTTGGGTAGATACTCAGGAGTGGTATAGCTGGGTCATACATGAGATCAACCACACCGTGCGGTGTGGGTGAATAAGAATTATATTAAATGTAGCCACTGATATATCTGGTAATCGTGAAGCATGGTATCAATTACATAAAGAAATTATCTTATTGCGACTTATAGGATACTAAGCTAAATTTTTATGTGTTGTGCAGGTAGCACGGTTTTGTGCCATGCACTGAAAAATCTATGTGGATATGAATATTGATCTACTTTGCATACTGTAGTGCCTGATACAAGTAGGTCTTATTAAATATTTATTGCTGAGTGAAGTTGTGGGCGATTATGCAGAAAATCTTCAACTGTGGGATTTTAGTAGGACTTAACCAATTGTGTGCTCATATCCCTAACTAAGTTATTTGGAAAACATTTACATTAGAATAAGTACATATTTTCAATAAAAGTTTTTATTTTTGTGGTCTCTTTGTCTGTAACAAATCCATACATATATTTTTATATACACAGTTCTTAAAGGGACAAAGCCTGATGATCAACCTTAAACAGAAATTTGATTATTGCCAACAGGGACCTAAGGGTGTTTCCATTTTAAAAATATGGCAACTGTGTATTTTTGCAATGTAAATCATATTTGCTAGCTTTTCAATTTAGTTTGTTTCAGCTTGATTAAGGTGTACTTGATAAATAAAAATAGAATATATTTAAGGTATGCAACATGCTTGACATATACATTGTGGATTACTACAATTAGGTAATTAACACAGACAGCTATAATTGTTTTTTGTAGTGAGAACATTTCAGAAGAGCTTTCTATGCTTATTTTAAATACATAATACACTTCTTTTATTAATTATAGACATCATGCTATATATTACATCTCCAGAATTATTTATTGTGTCACTTCTCTTCATTTCTCCCAACCGCTGCCCTTGGAAACTACCATTCTACTTTTTTAAAGACACAGCATTGAATCCCAGAATTAAAATCCCCATCTCCTTCCTCTTTTCCTAGTAGATGATAATGCTTATTATATTCCACAGAAGAAGCACATGTTCTGTGGAAGGCCCTTCAGCTTTCTGCCCATTTGGACCATTTTATGTTCCAAACAGAATGATAAAAGCAAAACAAAACAACAACAACAATAAAAACCACTTAGGTATATAAGAATAAAAAACTAATTTTACCAATAAATATAATATATTCAATAAGCATGGAAGCAGAAGGCAGAAAACAACCTGGGTGGTATACTGTATCAGTTAGCATTCCCCAGAAAAACAGGACCAATAGGATGAGGATATGTGGGTGTGTGCACACATGCCAATGGTGTAAGTTTCATTCCTAAGTTTGAAAGACTCAGGTTCCAGGAATAAACAATATTTCAGTTTGAGTCCAAAGATAGGAAAAAAAAATTGTCCTGGTTCAAAGGCCACCAGGAAAAAGGAATTCTCCCTTACTGGGGATGCTTGTAGTTCCATTTAGACCTTTAACTAATTGAATGAGGCCCATCTACACTAAAGAAGGCAAATTTGCTTTAATTAGTCTACCAATTTAAATATGAATCACATCCAAGAACACTCTCGTAGGAACACCTAGAATAACTACTGAACAAATATATGGGCACCCTGTCGCCCAGTCAAGTTGGCACATAAAATTAATCATCACAGCCAGGCATGGCTTGTAATCCCAGGATTTGGGAGGCTGAGACCGGAGGATCAGAGTTCGCGGCCAGCCTCAGCTACCTAGTGAGGCTCTCTGCAACTTAATGAGAACCTGTTTAAAAATAAAGAATAAAAAATAGGGCTGGGGGTATAGCTCAGAGGTAGAATGCCCCTGAGTTCAATCCCCAGTACGGCAAAAAAAAAAAAAAAAAATTAATCATCACTATACCAAGGTCACCTTCATGTTTTTTCTCCACTGCTCTAAATCAGAAGAGAGTAGCTATGAATTTGTGAGGGATAAGGTTGTGGTTCAAGAATTCTATATTCTACAAGACATAATTTACATGGGGTGGTCACAGAAAAGATATTTTAGATATGTAAGTTCTCATAAAATTTACCTGTGTACTTTCTAAAATTTTACTAAAAGATATACAATAACCAACTAAGACACAAGCCAATCCAGTAGTGTGAAATAGAGGGTAAAAAAATACTGTGTAATTAAGTAGCACAAATGAATGTTTAATCATTTTAATGGACTAGAGGAGGAGCTCAATGGAGGAGCACTTGCCTAGCCACACAAAACCCTGGGTTGATCTCCAGCACCAACAAATAAATAATCCTAGTGGTTTTCAAAAAGACCTTGAATAATAACAAAAATGTGAGCAAATTCTCAAGAAGACAAAGCATACATTGCCCATAAATATATAAAATGGTAGTTAATATTATAAATAATCCAACCATGCTATCGGTCCAATTAGAAACATTAACCTATTGATAGTATCTCAATATTGTGAATTAACACCACTTGATCTACTTGAAGGCATAATTTTCTTTAGGGGAAGAAGCCACTTTGCAAAATGAATTAAAAGTTATAAAAATGTTCAAATCCTTTACTCAGCATTTTCAATTTTAGTAATTCATCTTAAAAACGTAATTGTAGGTATGTATAAGGAAGTTAATGTGAAGATGAAAAGTTAGATCCATACTCACTATCCAACAACATAGAAATGATTACTTTAAATGACCCATTCATAAAAAGCTCAGAGGTAGAATGCCCCTGAGTTCAATCCCCAGTACCGCAAATAAAAAGGAATGTCATGTAGGTGTTACAAGCCACAGTTTGCTCTATAATATTATAAGAGAAAGGCAAAATATTATAGTTACAAATACATTAAGTTCTCAAATTTGTTAAATATACTTAGAGTTCAAAGTCTGGAGGTCTAAATACCAAGATGTTACCAATCCTCAATTATAGGAAATTAAAATGATCTAAGTTAATTTCACATTTTTCTGTATTCCTCAATATTTATTCAGTGAATTTTTATTTTAAAATACTTTTATTTTATAAAATCAAACAATATGTAACAAAGATTATTTATAAAAATACCTATCAAAATTTTCCTTATTAAAAATTTGGCAAAGTTTACTTATGCAAACGAAGAATTTATCCTGTTGACAACAGGATAAATAAACAGAACATTTTATACTGCCATTAAGGCAAGAGAGAATGGTGTAAATTAGAAAAAAAATCATGGAAATAAATTTAGATATGTATAAAGAATAGCTTCAAAATCTTTTATTCTGAACCAGGCATGGTGGCGCATGCTTATAATTCCAGCATTCAGGAGGCTGAGACGGGAGGATCCTGGTTTGCGGCCAGCTTCAGCTACCTAGTGAGGCCCTCCGCAACTTAGTGAGACCCTGTTTCAAAATAAAGAATAAAAAATAGGGCTGGGGGTATAGCTCGGAGGTAGAATGCCCCTGAGTTCAATCCCCAGCACCGCAAAAAAAAAAAAAATCTTTTATTCTTTTTGACCTAGCAATTCAATATACTAGACTGCTTTTAAAGCAAAAAAAAAAAAAAAAAGCAATAAAGTGTTTATATGTATGAATAGTTATTGCTAAATTTTTTATTGACCTAATTCTTAGCAATCATATTATAAATAGTATTTTTATAATAAATATAAAAATCATAATTATAAAAATTATTCAATGATACTGGAAGATACAGTATAAAACTAAAAAAATGTAGGAACAAAATCAAAGTAAGATACAAATTTGTAAATATGGATATAATGGAAGAAAATACATGTACTCCAGAATATATTTAGTAATCTTTTCTGGATAGTGAAATTATAGATAATTTTTTCTAAGTCTACTTATACTGTCTATTTTTTGTTTTTATGTTGTTGTTGTTTTTTGCAGTAGTGGGGATTGAACTCAGAGGCATTCTACCTCTGAGCTACACCTCCAGCCCTATTTTTTATTCTTTATTTTGAAACAGGGTCTCACTAAGTTGCAAAGCGCCTCACGAAATAGCTGAGGATGGCAGCAAACCCAGATCCTCTGGTCTCAGCCTCCCAAATACTGGGATTACAATCATGTGCCACCACGCCCGGCTGTACTGTCTATTTTTTTAAAGCACACATATAAGCACAAAAGTAATAACACAGTCTTTAAACATCTCTCCATAGTGTAAAATATGTCCAGATTCCTTATCGTGTTCCCTAGTCCCCTTCCCACACTATAGGCTGAACACCTTGACCCTTTCTCAACCACTGTCCAATAGTACTTGATCCTGTAACCAAGTTGGGTCATTCCAGCTTTCTGGACATGTTGAGTTCTTCTGTGGAATGCCTTTGGATTAAGTTGTTTTGCTTCCAAGAATAACCTCCACTGTTTTTCCACTCATTCTAGTTAATGGTTAAATGAACAGATCAAGTCTGAGATAAAGGATCACCTTCTAGAGAAGCTTTCCAGATTTTTCTAGATAGGTAAGTGCCCTTATTCTCTGCTCTAATGTTACCATCCTCATTGTTCTAACACTTGTCACACTGTCTTAAGATTGTCTACTTCTTTCACCAAT
The DNA here is from genome assembly GCA_004027655.1 of Graphiurus murinus. Taxonomy (NCBI): domain Eukaryota; kingdom Metazoa; phylum Chordata; class Mammalia; order Rodentia; family Gliridae; genus Graphiurus; species Graphiurus murinus. Next base: position 87,196 of record PVLC010001213.1, on the reverse strand, counting down.
ATTTAAAAAGCCTGGCATAAGCATCTTTTGTATGACATATAGTGTTTTGTAGGTATTTTAAGGTTTCAACTATAGGTACTGAATTAAATAGCTTTGAATTAATGGATTACTGATTACAAACACTTTAAATTCTGAAAAATATAATCACCCATCAAATCTATCACCAATGAAAACAATTCACGAGGATTTGTCATTTTTATTAGAATTTTGTTTTACAGTATGAGCTATATTTACCAACCCTGACATATTAGTATCCCAGAGAGATTTCCACATACAGGCTCATTGAGTAAGACAAACTCGATAGCATGCTCGGGAAACTTCGTGCTTTCTCACTAGTGCTCTGCAAACCTTGCTTGGTGGGTCCCTGACTTCCTGCTCCTGTGTAAAGACTTGATATGTCTTAGAGCTATTGACTTCTCTCTCTCTTGATGGTAGCAAGTTCTCTGTCCCTTGCAGATGGAAGAAAGAGGCCAGTATCAAAAGGCCAACTTCTCGGTGCATTTGAAACCTTTCTCCTTCCCTGATACAGGGCTGATCTCTCCACTGGTTTGTCATTTTCCTCCCTCCCCCCCAGATCAGGTCTAATTAACCATATATTGCATGAGCTTCCCTACATTTTCCAACCTCTCTTACAATTGGGTTGGGGATATGTAATTATTCTGGCGAATGGGCTGGAGGTGTAATTAAGAGCAATGTGAGTTGCCCAGGTTTTTTTCTCCCCTGGTGCAGGGTAGCATCACCCCTAAAAGAGATTGCTGTCCCTCTCATAGAAGCTATTTATTATGGAACTGGATTAGTTATCTTGAGAGAGGGTTCTTATAAAGTGAGGCCACCCCATGCATTTGGCCTCTTCTGTGTATATAATTTGCATCTCTGACATGTGCTTCTGCTCTATGATGTCATTTTTCATGTTCTGATGCAGCAGAAGGCACTCACCGGAGAGGCTGAGGCTCTTGGAATTTCACCCTCCCAAACTATGAGCTAAATGAACCTCTTTTCTTTGTAAAACATCTGGCTTCAGGTATTGTTATAGCAGTACAAACTAGACTAAGACAGTCTCAAGACTCCAGCTGGACCCATGGACATTCTTTTGTTCCTTTCCTGATAATTTCATTCTATGTCCACACCCTGCTGGACCATCTACCAACATTGCTTTGTAACACCTATACTACTGGTTAATTTCTCAGTGATTGACTCGTTACTCATCTGGTACATTATGCCACACAGCTTTCATTATGCTATTGGCTCCAAAACCTATTGGTTTGGAATGAAATTTGAACTTTTCTTAGGCTGACATTCAAGGTCTTTCATATCACTCTTGACTATTCTGCACATATAAGTCCTGTTTTGCCCCTACATGTCCCTGCTGCCTCAAATTAGGCTGATCCTTTCCCTCATATACATCATTTCCTGCCTTTGATCATTTTAGACCCCCCCACCCCCCGCCAGTCTATCCAAACCATGGCCCCCTTCAAGTTCAGCTTGGGTGTTTCCTGCTCCTGAGGGTTCTCACTGGGCTTTGGTGGCCCTCTTTCTTCTTATAAATACTGAATAAAGTGCCTATTTGATGATTCACCTGATTTTTCACAATTTAAGGTTCCAAAATCTGTCAAGGAAATTGTGGTTTTTGAATTCAATAAATTCTTACAGATGTCTGCGTTCAGACTAAGGAATAATCATTTCATCAATCCTATGCTTTAATAACAGTCTCAAGAAATAACTTAATGTAAATCAAATCTAATTTTCTCATCTAAAGCATCAGTCAATGATTTGGAAAAAAGTGGGAGACTGAACAATAATACTGAGTGGTGAATGTATGTTACAAGGCTCTGCCTATTATTTTAATTATGAGCATACTTTCTCTTTTAACTGATCCTTTAGGTACCTAAAATTTCAGTCTTGTCAAGGGAATTGATGAATTAGCCTCTCTGAGTAAATCTAAGGCCTAAGAACTTACTTAAGATTCACATATATTATTGCCAACTTACTAAATGAAATGCATTTTTTTAAAGAAACCAAGTGTTGATTTGGGGGTGTATCTTAGCTATGGAGCACTTGCCTAGCATACATAAGTCCCAAGTACTGAAAATAAAAATAAATAAATAAATAAATAAATAAATAAATAAATAAATAAATAAGAAAAAAGGAACTGTAACAGACTGAAGTGTGTCCCCCAAAGACATCTGTTGAAATCCTAACCCTCAGTGCCGCAAATGGGGCTTTATTTGGAATAAGGATGTTAACAGGTGTAATTAGTTAAGATGAGGTCACACTCAGGGAAGCTAGGCTGTTAATCCAACATGACTGGTCTCTTTGCAAGAAGAGGGAGACACACACAGGGAGAAGATGGCAATGGGAAGATGAGGCAGAGACTGGACTGATAACTTTACAAGCCAAGGAATGCTGAGGATTGCTGGCAACAAACAGAAACAAGGCTGGACACATGGAATAGATGATTCTTCAGAACCCTCAGAAGGAGACAACTCTGCCAGCAACTTGAGTTTGGACATTTGGTCCCCAGAACTGTCAGAGAATTTAAAAAATGTGTTGTTTTAATCCATCCAGGAGTACTTTGTTACTGGAGCTCTGAGAAACGAATACACCAAATATTCAACACCACTACATTTAAAAGTAGATACTCTATCCCAGGGGTTAGTGAACTATGATCCATGCACCAAATGCTGCCCATTACCTGATCTTAGAAATACAATATTATTGGAGCATAGTCATGCTCGTTACTTTATAAAATATCATGACTGCTTGTAAGCTCTAATGGCAGAGCTGAGTAATTGCAGCACAGGCTATCAGGCCCACAAAAACCTTTAATAGTTATTGTCTGGTTTTTTACAGAAAATGTATGCCAATTCTGGTTATATTATACTAAGTCTTTAATTAAAAGGTTAAAATATAAAAGTCTAATCATAGATTTTCATTTAGCTCTCAAAACTGAAAACCGTTTATACTATCTGTATTAGTCAGGACAGGGTATGCTATGCTGCAGTAACAAATATCTCCCAAATTTCTGCATTTCAACACAGTAAAGATTAATTTCTCACTCTTGAACTGTTCACTATGCTTGGGAGAATCTGCTCATTGGAGTGGTTTGCAATGGAGGCTGCTTCAATGTGAAGTCTCTACCTTCTCATACACTTCTGTCAACCTTGCAGATTAAGAAAGAGAAGAGAATTGCTCAAAGTCTTTTCATGCCTCTGCCCACAACTAACACACTTCATTTCCTCTCACATCCATTGGTTATAATTATATGACTTTATTAATTATAAGGAGGCTGAAAAAAGTAGAATGAATATTTGAGAACTACTATCTCCACCACACTAATACCTTGATAATATGCAAATCCCATATTAGCATTTCAGTGACTTCTGGAGCAAAATATATAAACTCTCATAGTCAATCTATTGAAGAGTCATGATGAGTACTACATATGATAAGATACTTTCTTAAGAATGCTAGCTATTCATAAACTTGTGATCTTTATAAATGGTGGTACTAAAATTTTGTGAAACATCATAAATAATTTTTTTTCCTTTGCTATTGCCAAGGAATATCTTGTGTGAATTACAGTGCATTAAGATTAACAACTCCAATTAAGAAACACAAATCTAAATATACACACTCTGGCATCAGGCTGTAAGCACATTTAAGTACTATTATTAATCTTTGCCTTCTTTATGCATGTGAAAGGAACTGGCTTCAGAAGTCACAAGCTTCATGTGTATATGGAAAAAGAGATATATTGTGTCTGTAGGCTTATTTTTCCATGTAGGTATGTAGGTTCTTTGCTGAAAAGAAGCAAGTAGGTGAAGAAAAATGAAATACCCAAACTGAAAAATTAATAATTAAAAAAAAAACCACTTTGCAATCCCAGCTGTGGCTCTGTAGCTTGTAGAACATAAGGGCCAGATGGTGTAAGTCATTAAGAAAAGAAATCAATGGGTGATCTGGAGGGAAAGAACATTGGACAGGGCTCATAGCTTGTGTTGTTTGGGTAGCAAAACTCGTTTACCTTATGGTGACAGGGACTGTTTAGATGTTGCCAGGATAAGGTCATTTTTCCTGCCCCTGCCCTCCTGCCATTGGAAACGCTCTAGTCTTTGATGGCTCGCCCTCCATGCCCAGTCACTTCTCTACCATGTTGGCAACTGCTTCCTGGCTCTAAGTGTGCCAGTGAGGCAAACCAGAAAGGGAAAGTTTGGTTCCTCCCCCAGTGTTTCCCCCTCTCTCACTACCATCTCTTCACTACTTAGCCCAAGGGAGTGGGTGGATGGCTCTGTGATCTTTGCCATCACTTAAAGGGTTTGTTTTTGCAAGTCCGGCTGAAGCTGATTATTTTCTTCCAGTCACCTTGGTGATGTCTAAGCTTTGAGGTTTATCTGAAATGTGATTGCTGTTGATTGATTGCTTCTAAACATGCTGGTGCAGTCATTTACAAAATTAGGGAGAGTTAGGGTTTTTGTTTTGTTTTGAGAACAGTCAAACCAGTTTGCTTAAAAGTATAATTATGCACGCCAAATTTTCTCATAAAACCTCAAAAGCGTGGTATAATCACTTGAACCATTAAGCTATCTAAAGCTTATCCAGGCAAAGTGTAAATAAAGCCAAGAAAAGCGTATTCTGGGAAAAGAAGTAGAACTTCACCACACACAGAACTATACCATGTGATGAAAATAGATAATAGCATAGCGTATTAAATCTATAGATAGTCTCTGTGAATTTGTGACTCTTATAGGAGAAAAGCTTTTAAAATATAAAATCAATTTGCTTAATAAGTCTTGCAGTACAGATCTATTTGAACCACTGAACCCAAGAGATTTTTAAAATTGTATATATATATATATATATATGGAGAAAAAAAATAAGTGGATCTCAGCAACACATCACATTAGTTACACTTGCATGAGTTTGACCCATTCCAAAGGCATGGTTGTAAGAAAGTAAGTCCTTCCCAACTTAAATATGACTGCTGTCGATGTTGGATTCTATATGACCAAAATTATACCTTTATGGCCCACAAACATAATCCTATTTATTTTCATTCATTTCTTATGATGTAGATAGAATGATTTTCATTTTGCTGGTTAAGAAACTGAGGTTTCCATAGGACTAGTCACTTTGATAGGATTACCTGGACATTACAGGCTCTTAGTGTCCAGGTATGTAGTCAAGAGATTCAAAGTATTCAAAAGGTTCAAAGAAACTCTACTGGTAGGTTTTTTTTTTTTTTCCTTTTGATACTGGAGATTGAACCCAAGGGCATTCTACCTCCCAGCTACACCCCCAGCCCTTTTTATTTCATATTATTATTATTTTTTTATTTTGAAACAGAGTCTTGAAGAGTTGCTTAGGTTCTTGCTGAATTGCTGAGGCTGGCTTAGAACCTGTGATCCTCCTGTCTCAGTCTCCCACATACTGAGATTACAGATGTGCACCACTATGCCTGGCTGGCTTATATTTTTCTACTTGCAACAAACAAGTTTTATTTGGGGAGGAGTGTCTTCCACTATGAAGGAGGAAAAATAGCTTTAATCATCAGAGACCGAGAGCTGGGACTGTACTAATCTGAATAAATAAACTCATTGGAGTAATCATTCCCTTCCACTAGCTTTATACTCCACCGTGACACCCGTAGAATTTATTACTCTAATCCATGGATCCATTTATTCTGTCATTCCTTCAAAAAGTTATTTATTTTTGAGACAGGGTCTCACCATGTTGCCCAGGCTGACCTTGAACTTTTCATCCTCTTGGGTAGCTGCTATTGTTCTTTGTTTAAAAAAAAAAAAAAGAAAAGCTTCACACTTTTATCGTTTTCCTGGACTTCATTCTTTTGTGGAGATCCTCAGGTGCATGAAAATAGAGTGAAACTTGCATGCTTGTCTCTCGTTAATCAGCCTTGTATGAACGGAATCTGGATCTAGGAAAAGAGCCCTTCTAAACACTAAAAGGGGATGGTGGGTGGAGGAGTATTTTCCTCTCTTATAAATACCTGAGTAGAAAATAATAATTAAAGATAAATACTCAATAAAATGCATAAATAAAATTTCAGAGAAAACAATGCTAAATGTTAAAAATCTCGGAAAAGATAGAACTAATTCTAGAGTGATCTCAGCAGGGACAGAACACGGAGTTAAGGTCCTCCTGGTCCTACCTTGTCCAAGGACATGGGAACTGTAGCAGGCAGTTCACTGGTTGGTGCTCCAGGGTCCCACTCTACCTTCCACAACCCCATCAAAAGCAGGCTGGGATCTCTGTGGTACCAAGGGCCTCACCTTTTTTGAGCATAAGTTCTGGAGACAGCTCTGTGAATAATCTGAGAGAGACTCCATTCTGAATCCTCTTCTACCTGGTTCCCATGTAGGGCACTGGAGCACATTCCCTCCTCTGCTGTTGTTCTAAGTGCCTGTGATTGGAAGATCCTCTGAAGTGGGGGATAAAAAAGCTCATTCTAACATAAGATACTAATAACTTCAAACAACCTGATCACTAACGTTGCATATACTTGTATGAAACTACTAATGTCTTAGAAATATATAAAGTACATGAAGTATCGATTTGGAGAGACAAAAAGTGTTTATTGAATGTGTGCCATAATACTTTCAGACTATCTACTGCTGAAAGCACCAGAAAGGTCATTTATTAAGAAGACCTGATGTAGTGGAAAGCATCTTAGAGTATCCAGAAATGAGCAATGGATCCTTCTGAGCAGCAAGCCAGTGAGGAAGGAATTATAGACCTCATTAGGCATCCTCTAATCCTGCAGCCTGTCTTACGAAATGTCTGTACTAGGTAAATGTTTCTTTCTTTTCATATCTTATCTTGAGAATGGGGAAGGTTAAGGCAAAGAGAGCAGTTTGCAAAAAGAAATTCAGATTGGGCTAAATTGAGTTCCTCTTTCCTCTGCTTATTATCAAAGCTGCCCATAGTACAGAAACTGCTCTTTGCCACAGAGATTTGTACTTGTAAATGTGTTGCAAAACCTGGGTAGGAGTTACTAGAGCATTCCAATCTTGTTTGTGCAATAAAAATCAGCGAAAGTTGAAAATACTCTAGCAACCAAAAATCATCCCGATAAATCGAATTCTACCCTGTTCATCATCCTAGCTTAAAAACCACCAATATAGGCCGGGTGTGGTGGTGCATGCCTGTAATCCCAGTACTTGAGAGGCAGAGACAGGAGAATCACAGGTTCGAGGACAGCCTCAGCTAGTAATGAGACTTTTATCAACCTAGTGAGATCCTTTTATATTTAAAATAAAAATTAAAAAAAAAATTGGGCTGGAGGTGTAGCCCAGAGGTAGAATGCCCCTGGGTTCAATCCCAGTAGCAAAAATAAATAAATAAATTAGTAACCCCCCCCCACCACACACACACAAAAAAAACCCACCAATATGATACTAAGAGTTGTGTGCATGCATGCGTGTACCACACTGAACCTCACTATGATGCATAAGACCCCACCAACATATGAATGGCCTAGATGCTTGCAAGGTGCTTGGGAACCAAAGGAAGTTACCAGTTCAAACTCTTCATTGAAAGCAACTTGCAATGGGGGGGGGGGGGTGATTGAGAAGATTAGGAGAGGCTTGGGATTTACTCTTGACGTGCTTTCAACTGCTTTTGCATTCAACCTTACTGACTAACCTGTGGCACCACCAACATGGAAAAGATTATAAAGGCTATACATCCCCTTGGGTTACTTCTGGCCAAGTTTTTCATTTATTTATTTTTAATAAGGTCTCCAGCAGCAGATGCTGGTGGAATGGTCCGACCTGAAGTTTTCTCCCTCTGGCTCCCAGTCTTGTGCTTCTGTCTCTAAACACAAATATAAAAACTTTAGGTGGCTTTGTATCTTCTGATTTTTCTCATACCCATACTTCCATTTTTGGGGGGGAAGGGGTATGGGAATTGAACTCAGGGCCATTGTGCCTGTGAACTACACCCCTAGTTCTTTTTTATTTTTCTTTTTGGAACAAGTCTCGCTAAATTACTGAGGCTGGCCTCAAACCTGCAAACCTCCTGTCTCAGCCTCTCGAGTACTGGGATGACATGTGTGTGCTCAGCTTCCATGTTTATTTACATCACCATTCTAGGTGACATTTATGTGGTAACTCTTCCTGGCTTTAATTTTTTTCTGCTTATGTTTCTGGAGTGTCTTTACTGAGGCTGGACTTTGGGGTGCTCATCAAGCCTGCATTGGGTCTTCACAGTCCAGTCTTGGGGGTAGCTCTACGTGAAACTGTGGGTGGGAAGTGTTGATAGTATAGCACTGTAGGGCCCTCATTTCTGGAACTTTCCTTTTGACATGCTATTTCTCCCACTTTCCTCTCCTTTTCTTTCTCTGTCCTTCTATCCATCACTGTTCCCAATCAAAACAGTCTCTCCCCCTGCTCTAGAGCACCTGCCCACTTCTCTGTGCACAGGTTCTCATGGCTTGGGCTTCCTCCCAGGCTGCCTCAGCCCAGGGCCTGCCTGTCTCTCCAGGCAGAGCCTGTGGTCTCCTGGAAACAGTGCGCCCCGAGTGTCAAGGGGGAGCTTCTCTTGGAGAACAGACAAGCTCTTTCAGCTCTGCGCTATGGATTCCTTAGGCCTGGGGCGGGGCCTGGGAACCCCTATTATTTTAAAAGCATCCCAGGGAGTACTTATGCAATCAGAAATCAGATATATCTTTCAGAATGACTGATTTTACTCCATGGAAAGCTCAAATATGATGAATTTCAGACATGCAAATGGAGAAGGTGGGACCTAGTGAAAGGTTTTGTTTAACTGATTTAAGCTTTGAGGAGGCGAGGCACCCAGGGCAAGTCTTTCTTAAAAGTAACTTGCGGTTGGGCCTGAACTCCCCACCCTCTTCTGCTGCCTGCAGGGAGCTAGAGGGGATGTTAAAGATAAGGTCTGGTGGAGGCAGCCCAGGTGCAGCCAACTGATAACCAATCAAGAGGCTCCTACACAGAAAACTCTCCTCTGAGTCATGGAACACATCTTTGTGCAATATTGTTTTGAAGAGAAGAAAAAAAATTTTTTTTTCTTTAGGGGAGAATGTTTCCAAGTTGACAATAACATGCCCAGCCATTTTGTATAGTTGAGCCATTCTCAAACTTTTTGATCTCAGGAAGTGTTTTCTCTTGAAAACAATGGACAACTCCAGAGTGCTTTTTACAGTATAGGTTGAATTTATCGATATTTTCTGTGATAGAAATTAAAACTGAGACATAATTTTAATAGTTTGTTGAATTCATTCATAAAGGATGAAAATAAACCATGACATTAATATCAACAACATATTTTCATGAAAAAAAATAACAGCATTTCCCAGAACAATAATAATGAGGGAGAAGGATGGCATTGCATTACATTTTACAAATGTCTTTAATGTCTGGCTTAAGAGAAGAGAGCTCAGCTTGACACAGTGCTTGGGAGGCTGAGACAGGAGGATTGAGATTAGAGGCCAGCCTCAGTAACTTAGTGAGACCCTGTTTCAAAATAAAAATAAAATAGGGTTGGGGGTGTAGCTCAGAGATACAATGCCCCTAGGTTTAGTCCCCAGTATACCACTCCTTTGAATGTGCAGACACACACACACACACACACACACACACACACACACACACACACAGGAGAGAGAGAGACAGAGACAGAGAGAGAGAAAGAGAGAGAAAAAGGGAGAGAGAGAGAGAGAGAGAGAGAGAGAGAGAGAGAGAGAGAGAGAGAGAGAGAGATCAATTCTCCTGTTTCTGTATTCAGTAGTTGAGTGGGCAATGATGCCACAGTTTTTGAGAAACTTGTGGCACAATGACATTTAAAAGGTGAGTAACCTCTTGGCATTATTGAACAACTGTGACCTCATGGACCCCCTGCAAAGGTTGTGGAGATCCTTGACACACCACACTTTGGGAACCTCTAGATAGTGCATGCTTCCCTTTCTTTCTTGTTTCTTGGTTCTTATATGGATAAGATATTATATATAAAATATAGTGGATATTTTCCTTTGTGAAAGCAACTTACCAATAGGAGTTCCTAACATTACTTTTATGAATATTCTAAAAGAAACAAGTTGAAGTTGCATGAGAATTGCTGTATTTTGCAAATGTTTGTTTATTGAATAATATTCATGGGTTAAATTTAATCTCAGTTTTATTCTTTGTGTGTGTGTGTGTATGTGGTACTTGAGGTTGTACCCAGGGAAATTCTACCTCTAAGCTATACCCCCAGCCCTTTTTATTTTGAAACAGAGTCTGGTTAAGTTAGTGAGACTCTTGCTAAGTTGCTAAGAGTAATCTAGAACCTGTGATCCTCCCATATCAGCCTCCCTCCTCAATTCACTGGGTTTACAGGTATGAGCCTCCATCCCTGGCAGTTGTGTGTGTGTATGTGTGTATGTGTGTGTGTGTGTGTGTGTGTTATTGGAGATTGAACCAAGGGGCATTCTACCTTTGAGTTACACCCTAAGACCTTTTCATTTTATTTTGAAACAGTCTCACTAAGTTACCATCTGCTGACCTCAGACCTGTGATCCTCCTGTCTCAGCCTCCCCTACTGGGATGTATATGCCACTGTGTCTGGCTTAATCTCATGGTTATTCTTAAAAGGGCAATCTTACTTCAAAAAGCTGTGCCTTCTGGAAGTAAAATAAGGTTTCTAGGACTTGATGTGAGTGATGGTGACAATGTAATGCTCTCTAGCCCCTGGGCTCACTCTGGAATGGGTGTTTTTTTTTTTTTTTTTGGTACTGGGAATTGAACCCAGGGGCATTCTACCTCTAAGCTACTCCCCCAGTCATATATATATATATATATATATATATATATATATATATATATATATATATATATATGTATTCTTTATTTGGAAACAAGGTCTCACTAAGTTACAGAGAGCCTCACTAAGTAGTGGAGGCTGGCCACAAACCCAGATCTTCCTGTTTCAGCCTCCAAAATACTGGGATTACAAGCGTGCACCACCATGCCTGGCCCTGGAATGCGTGGTTTTGATAAACTGCTGGACTAGGGTGTTGTGGAACAGCAACTTCGGTTTTGCTTGTCAACTAGATAGATGTCAGATGTGGATGAACATTCTTTTTTTTTTTTTTTTGTGGTACTGGGAATTGAACTCAGGGGCGTTCTACCTCCGAGCTACACCCCCAGCCCTATTTTTTATTCTTTATTTTGAAACTGAGTCTCACTAAGTTGTGGAGTGCCTCACTAGGCAGCTGAGGCTGGCCGCGAACCCGGATCCTCCGGTCTCAGCCTCCCGAATGCTGGGATTACAAGCGTGCGCCACCACGCCCAGCTGAACATTCTTTATATGGTATCCATGAAGATTAAAAATGAAGTGATAATAGAAGTATTAGTATAAAGTGTGTATGAAAATAGAATAGATGTGTGTGTGTGTGTGTGTGTGTGTGTGTGTGTGTGTTAGGGGTGGTGATGCATTGGCTCACAGTATGATTATACATGGGATATATACATTTTATGATATATGCACAATGTTTGAGAAAATATAGCTTATTCTATTAAAGTAACTTCAGCCTTAGTAACATGCTAGTGACCAACCTATTTATTCTGCCTTTTTTTTTTTTTTTGATACTGAGAATTGAACTCAGGGACATTCTACCTTTCTACTTCCGAGCTTCACCCCAAGCCCCACTATTTCTTTATTTTTTATTTTGAAAACAGGATCTCACTAAGTTGCTGAGGGCCTTGCTAAGTTACTGAGGCTGGCAGTGAACCTGCGATCCTCCTATCTCAGCCTCCCAAGCACTGGAGATTACAGGCAGTACCACCATGCCTGGTTTGTTTCTTTTTTAATGGATAATGTAACCTTTCTCTGTATGCTCATATATGTTTCTCCTTGTTATGATCATCTTTTCAATAAGAGCAACTTTGTCTGTGTCAGGTTGACTGATGATCTCTAGTTTAACAGGAACTGCAAAGTCAGAACTGTGTGTTCTGTGAAGGCCTTTGCATGGTGCATAGCTGGCTGTCGGTCCATGCATAGGACAAGTACACCCTGATGGTGAATGCGTGTGTGCAGTACCTAGACCTTCAGGTTCAGTGGGCCATTCTCCAGGTGGGTAGCTGACCCTTTTTATTACACCTGCATTGACATTTGAAAATGAACTCCTTCCTTGTAGAGGGAAATGAATCAGAATGTGCATAGCCTGATGTACTATGTAAGCATTAAGAGACTTTCCTTAGATGTTGAGACCTGGTTCTTTCTTCACATCTTTATAGCTAATGACCATATTTCTCTCATTTTGATTTTAAAAGCTCAAGTTGCAAAAAAAAAAAAAAAGTCCTTTGATTTTAAAAAATTACTTTGAGACATAAAAATCCTTTCAAGTATTATTTTAAGCCAATTTGATTATTATTTTAACAGCAATACTAAATGTCACGACTCTTAATTTCCATAAAAATATATAATATCAACAATGTCCTACATTTTTACCAGCATTGGAATTTTCCTTGGGTATAAAGAGCTGCCTGAGCTAGGGAATTACTTCCCTGTTCCAATAGCTGTAGGGCCTCTGTCCCCTTGCTCAGCGCTGTCCCTAGCAGTTGTTCTTTTTTGGTAACAATTGGTCTTGACCATGGATTTCCCAGCAGTTCCCTGACACGGCCCTGTCAGGTCCCCTCGGAAATATCCAGTGCTCTTTCATTGACTTACGCTTCCCAATGCTGCTTCTACTCACACACTCGATAGATTCCATCTCTGCCCTTATTCTATTTCATCACAACATTCTCTTCTTCTTTGAGCCTAATCAGAGCCTAGCCCTAGTTTTTCATTCTCTCCTGGCGGGCTCACCTGCAGGACCTGAGTACAAGTACAGGAGGCATGACGGACAGGTTGGTGTGCATCCTGTGGAGGCACACGCCAGTAATCCCGGTGGGTGGAGGAGGGGGGCTGATGTAGGAGAATATATTCATTATTCATTCCTACACAGCATGGTAATACTGCTTCATTATTTTTTTTTTTTTCTGACCAATGTCTCACTCAGAGAGTCTTTTTTGAAGAAGAAATGACATATTATGTACATGGGTAACTTACCGATGTGATGTACTTAATCCTGTGTTCTCGCTTTTATTTCCCAGGATCAACCAGTAACCTTTAACTTTTTTTGTTTGTTTGTTTTTGTTTCCCTTGCACATTTTATACTTTACCTACCTACAAGATTTTGTGTACATGCTCAATATTGTTTTCATGCTTTAATCTTTCTTTTCCTTTTCTTTTTTTTTTTGTGATACTGGGGATTTAACTCAGGGGCATTCTACCTTTGAGCTATACCCCTAGCCCTATTTTTTTAGTCTTTATTTTGAAACAGGATCTCACTAAGTAGCTGAGGCTGGCCGCAAACCTGGATCCTCTGGTCTCAGCCTCCCAAATGCTGGGATTACAAGCATTCGCCACCATGCCCGGCTCATGCTTTAATCTTTATATAACTACTGTTGCATTGAGCTCTGCCATCTGCAATCTGTTTTGCTTTCTCAATATTATATTTCTGATATTGACCTATACTAGTAATTCACATCGTTTATTTATGCTATTTTATTATATCCTACCATATGAATGTACTAAATTGTGTCAATATATCAAATTTCAGCACCCATTCTGATTTTTATTATTTAAAATAGTAAAAGCTATTTGAACATTACAAAAGTAGTTATGATGAACTTTTTTTTTTCCGTCCTGTGAACATGGGATGGTTTCTCTAGGACATATATTAGGAGTAATCTAGCTGGCCTCTAGGATACAAACACCTCCAACTTGACTTGATATTGTCAAATTCTACCTAAATTGGCTGGGAGCAGAGGTGCCTGTATGTAATCTCAGCACTTGGGAAGCTGAGACAGGAGTATCACAGGTTTAAGGCCATCATGATAACGTAGAGAGACCTTGTTTAAAAAAAATTTTTTTTTAAGAGCTGGGGCATACCTTGGGGTAGAACATCACTGGGTTCAATCCCCAATACCCCTCACTCCAAAAAATTATCCCTAAAGTAATTGTTCTAGTTACAGTTTCACCAGCAGTGGATAAAGGCGCTCTTAAATGTGGTTAAACATTAATACTTTACTAATACAAGGGCCAGATAAACTGTCAAACTGTCAGATTCTTCATTCTTTCCTGCTCCTTCCAGTAGCTTTCATCCGTTCAAAAAGGTTTTCTCACATCTGACAAAAACAAAACAAACAAACAAACAAAAAACACAAAACACAAACCCCACAAAATTGGGAGGCTGAGACCGGAGGACCCGTGTTCGAGGCCAGCCTCAGCCACTTAGTGAGGCCCTCCACAACTTAGTGAGACTCTGTTTCAAAATAAAGAATAAAAATAGGACTAGGGGTGTAGTTCAGAGGTAGAATGCCCCTGGGTTCAATCCCCAGTACTGTAAAAAATAAATAAATAAATACCCCACAAAAGACAAAAAGCAAGCTTACTTTTTTTTTTTTTTTTTAAGAGTGACACACCCTTTCCTTTACTGCTAAAATTGCTAAAATGCAATGTTCACTTTAGAGTTCAAATTCAGCATAGTGCATTCTTTTTGTGACTAATTATTGAAACTTTGTGAGTACAAATGGTTACTTTCTAACTAGATTGCTACATATTTCAAAAGATGGGAAAATGTATTCAGCTACCCCTATCTTCAGCTAAATAGGTGTATAAGCACTTCTGAAAAGTACCATTTATAAAGCTCAAGAATTATTCTAGGATATATTGTGCAAAGTGGTTGGATAATAGAATATCTCAAAAAGTCTGCTCTCAGGAAAGTGGAATAACTGTAAGTAAGAAGAGTTTTGAAAATACAGTGACCTCAAACTGCAAGTAGCAGCTAAATCATAACCAGACAAAGTTCCAGCAGATACACTCAGAGAAAGAACAAATACATTAGCAGCACAGCCAGTAGAGAGATGACATTTCTAAAGGATGAGGGGGGCTATTTTCAGTAACCTTAAAGTTTAGAATAATTTTCATGTGTCAGATAATAAGGAAAAAGACCTTTGGTGAAGCAGAATTTGTTGGTAACAATTTCGTCAGAGCGTCTATATTTAATTATCAGGAAAAATCACAAGTATTAACCTATACAAAGTGAAGATATGTGGATTATCTGCACAAGAAATAAGCTAATTTAAATAAAAAAGTGGGAACTTTAATATAAATAACTACTGGGCATTTAATTTAATTAATTGCCATTTCCAAAAGAAAGGCACAGATTTAAAGAGTAGACAGAAAAAAAAAAAAAAGTAGACAGTAATGTAACTCTATTCCTATTAAATATTTCAGGAAATGAAAATTTTAGTAATTCCTATGTATAATATAATTATTAATTTACACAGTGAAAAGTAAGATGAATATCCTGAAGTAGTTATAATAGCTATGTGATGTTCATCACTAGTCCTACTATACACACACACACACACACACACACACACACACACACACCATCACTACTGCTACATGCTTACACACACAAACATTCAGAAATATACTCCAAAACTTCTTTATTCCATACTGCTTGTATTATCTATCTTAAGTTATTTCTATTTTCTTTCCTAATCATTTTTATTTCATATCATATTATATCTTAAGTCGATTTCTGGCACTATTGGGAAGATATTTTCCAAGTCAAAAACCTTATGCTCCATAATAATGCTAAATCTATGCAATAATGCTCAAAAATACTTTCTTTCAATAATAAAAAAAAATTGAAACCACTGGTTTAAATTCAAAATGAAAAACAACAGTTTTCACTGGTTTCTTCCTATTTCAAGCACACATACATTCTATCCATAACATTTTTAGAAACGGTTATGATAGAACAGTTTTGTTTACTTTGATTTCCTACTGATTATTTTATTGGAATTGGTTGTGTTTTTAGGAAAATTCTGTGGCGCACTTAGTAATATATTAAATATATATGTACACAAGTATGTATGGATGCATGTCACTTTATGTATCTACAGGCTCCAACCAAATTAAATGTTTCTAAAAAGAGTTCTTTATGTAAAGGGAAAATTTATTATTCCTTGTTTCTCTTTCAGATTTCATAAAATGTAGAAAATAAAAGTGACCCATATAATTAATATAATATATGATGTTTCTGAAATAGTCTAATCTGAGAAGTTTATGCTGTTTCATAAACATTATTTAAGATCTATTTTTAGATGAAATTAGACAGCTAAAAATCCAACGCCCAGAAGAAAGAAAAGAGACAAAAAATAGAAGATGAGGAGATGGGGTTACAAAAATACCCAATTGTGTAACTTGAGAGATTGCCATGAAAACCAAGTAAAGCCAGGGAAATAAACAGAAATAAACAGAGAGGCCTTCAGAGGAGATGTCAGAATCCCAGCAGATTTCAATTGGCTGTGATGCTAATAAGGCCTGGGCTTGAAGGGCACCTCATTGGCTGCAGTTTCTGGGAGCTACAGTAGTTGCAGAGTGCGCAAATTGCCTAAATAGAGCTACCTTCAAGGCTTTCATAATTTACTGTGATGTCTTTCATTATTCTCACAAAACTTCACAATCTGTACTGAATTTGGCATTCCTAATTCAAAAGGTTGAGCAAATAAAAATACAGGGGTCCCAGCTGAATGTGAATTTCCGGTGAACAGCAAGTAATGTTTTAGTATAGATGCTTGATGACTTATGATGGGCTTATGTCCAGGTCAACTTATCCTAAATTAAAAAAAAAAATACTAAAACAAAAATGCCTTTGATTCATCCAACTAGCCTGCCACACGTGCTAGTGCAGCAACACCACACACTGAAGCGTACGGTTTCTCCTTAGAGTCCTGGGGCTGACTGGGACTGTGGTTCTTGCTCTTATCCAACATTACGAGAGAGGGCTGGACCGCATCTGGTTAGCCTGGGAAAAGATCCAAAGGCCAAATTCTCCTGAATGTGTGTTCCCTGCCCATCATCTTAAAGTCCCAAAATTAAGTTGGAGCACAACAAGTTAGGGCTGGCCTGGATAAGTATGTCTTGTGCAATGTTTGGGACATACTTATACTTAAAATTATTTTTTGCTTATCTGAAATTCCAACTTAACTGGTCACTGGGATTTCCCCCAATAACTCTATTGCCAAATTATATAAGCTTCAGGTCCTAGGAAATCTGGATTTTCCAGATTTTTTTTTTTTTTTTTTTTTTTCATATGCAAGAAGCCCTGGATGAGGAAACTTCCGGAATCCTTTGAACCATTCCTTTAGGATTGGAAGAAAATCCAGAGACACACTGGTGTAATCTTCCCTGTCATAAAGGAGGAACTGGTGTAAGATTAGACAGCTGGTCTATGACCCTGTGCCTGAGGCCCAGAATACCCCAGGGCTGAGAGCCCTGCTGTCCCCCCACCCCCACCCCAGCCCTCCAGGGCTGAGCGGCGGTTACTCCTACTCTGCCTCCTGGAACCTCCATCTGCCTCTCCAGGGCGGTGCAGAGGTAAGCTGAGTGCGCAGGGCCTGGTTTGGCTCTAGTGAGTCTCTGCTGTCATGCTGTCCACACTGCAGCACCCTGGACCACAGAGTTTATCTGACTGCTCCAAGGTCATCCCTCCGCCCAAGCAGAAATGCACTCCGGGGTCTCTCCAGGCCCTCAGTAACCCGCCATCCTTGAAAGAGGCTGTGAGGGCTGGTTTCTGGCAGCCCTCTCCACCACAGAGGCTCTTTGACCACAGTGCCCTTCGAGAATCCCATAGGAGCAGTGGATCTTCAGGCCCCCAAGTGTACAAATGTACAAATACAACTTTGCACTTCATTTCAGGGCACTCACAGGGCTCCTGATGTCCCATTCTTGAACCCACAAGTTGAATGCCTCTGCACTACACTAAGCTTGTGCACTGATATCTACGTGAAGATTGGGGTCTTCCCTAAATTTCCTGTGCACACATGCCCCAACGGTGAACGCTGGTCCTGGGGAGTCCAGGCTGTTTCCCCCAGCATAGGGTATGTCTGAAAATGACAGGCTTATTCATGGGGGTGGGGAGCAGGGCAGGGCACTTTGGGAGGTGGTTAAGTTGTATTTTAATAAGGGGCAATGCTTAAGAAACCAGAGTTTTGTAATAAGGGATTTCAGGCATCAAGACATGCTGACTGAGAAATTGCCCTGTACCTCTTGCAGCATGTTATGTGGGGTACTCCCGTACTGCCTGTGCAGACTCCCCAAAATAAAAGCAGGTTGCATCTGATGTGTGCTTTCTATGTGACAGGCACTGAGCAAAGTACTTTATTATTATTTTTTTTTGTACTAGAGATTTTTTTTTGTACTAGAGATTGATGAACCCAGGGGAGTTCTACCTTTGAGCTACACCCTCAGCCCTATTTTATTTTTTCTTTTGAAACAGGGCCTCACTAAGTTGCCAAGGGCCTCACCTCGCTAAATTGTTGAGGTTGGCCTGGAACCTGCGACCCTCCTGTCTCAGCCTCCCAAGGGCTGGGATTATAGGTGTGTGGCACCACACCTGGCCAAGCAAAGTACTTTGACAATACATCTGTAAGACTGATACTGGTATCAGCCCCTGTATTCAGCTGAGAATGTGGAGGCTGAATTTGAATAAAGTCAGGCCAGTTAAACCCAGGGAAGGAAGCCATCTCATTTGTATTGACTTCCATGGAAGCCAACATCTTCACTTCGAAGTGATGACTGTCTGGGTTTGGAGATAGATGGCAGCCCACCCCATCTCGGTGCACATCTGATGGGGGAACTTCCAGGGGCTGCTGAGGGTGTTAGTTCTGCAGCATTTGGAAGTGTGATTAGAGACCTCTAAAGCCTGGTCAAAACAGAGGAGTTTGGGTCAGCTTCTTACAAGGCACTAGGAATTTGCCCAATTTCTTTTCCCCTAAAATTTTCTTAAATAAACAAACAGAAAAACAACTACAAGCTGAGCACGGTAGCACACATCTGTAATCCCAGTACTTGGGAGTGTGAGAGGAAGATCGAAAGTTAGAGGCTAGCCTCAGCAGCTTAGTGAGACCCTGTTTTAAAATAAAAAGGGCTGGGGGAAGGGTGGTGGTGTAGCCCAGAGGTATAATGCCCCTGGATTCAATTTCCAGTACAAAAAAAAAGAAAACAACAACAACCACAAAAATTAGATAAAATAAGGTGAAAGAAGGAAAAAAGAAAAAAAAAACCAATCAACCAACCAACAAAAACTGCAATGCCAAAAGATGTGCAGCCACTGCTTTGGTGACAGAAGTGAATGGACAAGTCCTGATATTCCAGGACCATTAAGAAAAAATGTCACATAGATCCCATCCTTTGGCTGGCTCCGTGACCTGAACCAGGTATTTAGGTGATAGAGAAATGCAAAATCAAGTGTGAGTAGGGAAGAATGTAATCCAGTAGGAGTCATTTTAATCCAGTCTCATTGTGTCATTGCTGAATGTCACCTCACCAGATCCTTTTAGCTAACTGTCCCTCCTCCCTCCTCTCTCCTCCCTGTTTCCTCCTCCTGGTTCCCTTCTCCACTCTTCCCTCCTCCCCTCCTCCTTCCTTTTTCCTTTTCCCCTCCTCCCCTCCTCTCCTTCTCTCTTTCTCCCTTCTTCCTCTCCTCCTCTCCCCCTTCCTCCTTCCTCCTTCCCTTCTCCCTTCTCTTTCTCTCCTATTTCACTGACTTCAGACTTCAGGCTCCTCTGCCAGGATTCCCCATTCCTGCCCTGTGTTAGTGCTAGAAGACCCAAGCTCTACTTGAATTTCTTACTTTGGAAAAACATCAAGTTTGAAAGCTCTTCTGTTTTGTAGCGTATTCTCTGGTTAAAACCCCCATACTTATGGTCATTCCAGTGCACACTTGGTGAATTTAAACCTATTGTGGATTTAACGTGGTCTAATGAGCTTTGCTTAGGAAAAGCTGTTCTTGAGTCACACATTCACATTCGTTGCTCTCACCGACCAGCTCTTAATTATGTGCTTTTGATTACCAGGGCAACAGGGGAGAGACTGGGCCCTCGGGGTGACCTCATTGCCACCAATAGAAAACCAGGAGAATAGAAGACAGGCTGCTCAGATGAGACGTGCCTTTATCCAGCAAGGCAGCATATTTATAAAGTGATTTTCCTTAATACTGCTGGATGGTAACTGCTGCCATATTGGCTTCCCCCTCTTTGTAGACTGAACTATTTGGGAAGAGAGACTGTATTCTTCTCTTTGGAATTCTCTGCTCTTCTAACACACATACCATGTGCACACACATCATGCACACCATACGCACACCATACACACACACACACACACACACACACACACACACACACACACACCCCACATACCTCACCTACATACTCTATTCTACACACAGACCATATGCACAAACCTCAAATCCCACAACACAAAAAAGCATATGCACATACCACACATACACACACCACACAGAAATACCTCAGACACTACACACCACATACCACACATCCCATGTGCATGCATCATACATCAACACACATATACACATGCCGCATATCACACACAAATATTACACACAGCACATACCAGACATACATACACCACACTAACATACACCATACACACACCACACCTACATAAACCACATACATATACCCCTCCCAAAGGATTGGTGGTTATCATCAAATTCCTAAACTATCGTTATTGTAATCTGGTTCCTCAGTATTCTGTTCCCTGATAAATAGAACTACCCTGGGTCATTATTGGCTGATAAAGAACTCTTTTCTGGACCCTCATCAAGAAACGCAATATGCAATAACATCATGCACAAAATGAGAAGGGGTGTGTGTGTGTGTGTGTGTGTGTGTGTGTGTGTGTGTGTTGGCACTTGGGATTGAACCCAGGAGCATTCTACCTCTGAGCTACACCCCCAACCCTATTTTACTTTTTATTTTGACACAGGGTTTCACTAAGTTGCTGAGGGCCTTGCTAAGTTGCAGAGGCTGCCTTCAAACCTACAACTTTCCTGTCGAAGCCTCCCAAGTACTGGGATTATAGGTGTGTGCCACCACACCAGGCTAAAAAGAGGAATATTTAAAGGAATTTCAGGTCCTCTTGAAGCGTGGTGGGAAGGAAAGAACTGGTCAACAGCATCAGAATCACATCATTTTGGCAGGTGTGGATTCTTCCTGCCTGTAAGACTGTTCTACCATAATGCAAAACGTATCTGTGGTGTTTTAGCAGTGCGACCAGTAATGTCTCTGTGGTCTGAAAGAGATAATGTGAGCTTCCCAAAGGCTTGGCTTACGTGATTTTCCTGGCAGTGATCTCTCTCCACATTAGTTTCAACACAATGTACCTGCCAAACCTTTTTAAGGCAGGTATGGGTGCCTGACAGAGCGAGGCTTCAGACTCTGGCGGAAACTACAGAACGGAGATGCATTTCGCATTTCTTCTTTGGAAATCCCGAGGCAAAAACACTCTTCTTTCCTGTGGGCTGCATGCAATATTCTATTTGACTTCCTTTCCAACAAGCTGTCTACCTCACACTTTCAAATTCACCTCTCACATTCATTTCCTCCCGAAAGTTCTAGGCCAAGATAAACTCTCCTGAATAGTGTGAAACCCCGCTCGTTATTCTAACACCCTGTTTCTCCACGTCCTGCACTATTTCCTCAATCTCCCCACTGTGATCCACTTGCAGATGCTATCATGTTTGTTTATTTAATTTGTTCCAAGTCCATTTATTACTATTGTTTCCACGGAGCTGAGTGCTTATTGCAACTCCCCTCCCTAAATTGTAAATTAATGTTTTTGCTATCATCCACGATCATTATCATCATCTCTGAATGGAGGTGTAATCGTAAGAACCTTTTCAAGTCCTTGTCTCGTTTGTACTCACATAGTTTCTTATCATGTTTATTTCTTTTAAAATAGCTTCACTGTTTTTGTTCAATTGCTGAATGTTCCCTGTAAAAATTCAAGCGACATAGGAAAATACGATGAAGAAAGTAAAAATCAGAGCCAGGCGTGGTGGCACATGCTTGTAATCCCAGCATTCGGGAGGCTGAGACCGGAGGATCCGGGTTCACGGCCAGCCTCAGCTACTTAGTGAGGCACTCCACAACTTAGTGAGACTCGGTTTCAAAATAAAGAATAAAAAATAGGGCTGGGGGTATAGCTCGGAGGTAGAATGCCCCTGAGTTCAATCCCCAGTACTGAAAAAAAAAAAAAAAAGAAAGAAAGAAAGTAAAAATCACCCTCAGTTCTACCATTCAGAGAAAAGTATCACAAAAATTTTAGTGAACATTCTTTGAAATATTTCACTATTTTATATAAATATAGCACAATTATATATACTGTTTCATAAGCCTTATTTATAACCTATTAAATGTGTTGAATATCTTTCCATGTCAATACAGTTAAAGATTTCTTTTCTTTTCTTTTTGTGGCTCTGGGGATTTAACCCAGGATCTCATGCATGAGGGTCTCTAGGTAAGAGCCCTGAACTATACCCCTGGCCCTTTTCTTTTCTTTCTTTAAATTTTGAGACAGGATCTCATAAGTTTCCCAGGCTAGCCTCTAACTTGCGATTCTCCTGCCCCAGCCTCCCAAGTTGTTGGAATTATAATTGTGAGCCTAATTGTGAGCCACTGTACCTGACTCATTTCTAGATATCCATCATCACTTTTCATAATATCATTATTCTTTTTATAACACTTTGATGTAAGCATTTATATTGTTTCTCAATTTTTATGAATCTAAACAATGTTATAGTGAAGACTCTTGTGCATATAACTTCTTATAACTATGGTATTATCTCTTTAGGGTAAATTCCTAGAAGTGAATATTACTGGGTCAAAGGATATGCATAATACTACACCCCAAAACATATTTTGATACACACTGACAACTGGTTGTAGTCAATTTACACCAACAGTGCGTGACAATTTTCTATTCGTCTTTTCTCATAACATCATCACTGTGCATAGGATTATTTGGTGCTTGGGGGCTGCTAATTGCCAAGCTAGGTGAACAATAAATCAATACCTGTTTTTGGACATTGATTTATTTTCATCAACAGTGAAGACGCTTTAGCACTTTCACATGCATGTCTCCAGTCTGTTCCTTTGTTTTTATCATCTGAATGAGATGAATTCACTAACATATCACACATGGGCATTTTATGACAGTCAGTTTGTATGAACACCTGAACCCATTTTACAGCATAATTTATACCTGATGTAAAGTGACGGTTGCTCACAGATTGCATTGGCATTCCATAGAGAAGACAATTGTTCAAAAGGAATCATTACGAATCAATTAACCAAGCCACAGCTCAACTATAATGCTGTGACACGCTGCCACTAATAAAAAGGAGCTGCTTGCACATTCTATGCAGTATCTTTGCCGACTAGTTTTACATGGCTGAGCTTATTAAGGCCATTAGTTCCTTGACAGGATCTTATCCATCTAATGCGCTCAGCGTCCTGCCATGTCTATGAATTTGGTCTGCTTAAATGGTATGATGAATTAAAAAATATATATGTGTGCTATTAATGTAACTGAATGAAGACATAGTAAATCACAAAAAATATAGATCTATTTCTGGTATGGTTATGGCCTTGGGAAATTGATGTATTAATTAATTATGAAATATGCCCTGAATGTCTCAGAAAGCTGGTATTTGAGAAGGTATGTAGGAGCAAAGAGATATTTTTGAAGATGAGGGTAAAAATTACACAAATGAGGATAAACCTAAATCCGTAGATCAATGAATTTTTGTCTTCTGTTGTGCTATTTTCAGATGTAATATCCCCCCTCCCCAGTGCTGGGCATTGAACCTAGGGCCTTGTTGTGCATGCGAAGCAAGTACTCTACCACTGAGCTATATTTTCAGTCCATATCTGGTGTTTGACAATGAACTTTTGCTCTATAATCTTGAAAATAATCTTTATGGCCTTCACCTAGCCAACTCATACCAATAAACTAGTCATTTTTCCAAAACTAATGTCTAAGAGGTATCCTGGGAAACTCTGAATTCATCCTCTGGAGATGGCCCAGGCAGAAGCATTTTCAGAAGCTGACATGAAGCCAAGATTAAGAACAATTGATTTAGATAAAGAAAGATAATCACAATGAACAATTATGTGCAAAGTATTTTTGAAATTCCTTCAGTTTTCCTAATATCTCATTCAACTCCAACCAGTTAAAATCCCCTATTACTGCAATTACTTACATAACTTTTACATTTAAAAGCAGCTGCATTACTCATAAGAGGGATGCATTTTTCACAGTGATAGAAAACTATTAGGTAATTTCCATGTTGCCACTGCTGACAAGAGAAATCTATGGTAGGAGTTCTTAAACTTTACTGTGCACATGAATCTCCTGAGGAGTTAATTAAAGCTGAGATTAGCAGGCCAGGCTCCTAGAGGTTAGAGTTTCAAGCCTGGGAGGAAGTTTTTGTGACATGCACTTTTTTTTTAATGTGCTTTTATTGGTGCATTATGGTCTCACATCATAATATATATCACGTTGACATTGACAACATGCACACAGCATTTGGTGTCCCCCACATCTCCCTGTTTCCCCACCCTCATACACAGTACTGAGATTGACATCGGGATTTTCACATATGTACACACAGTCAATGTTAGCATTTCCAATAATGAACCTCAATCTTCCCTCTCCCCTTCCCTTTGACCACTTCCCCGGCTCCACTGAGGTTTCTTCTCCATTATCTTGAGTCCCTTTGGTATACCAGTTACTCCCTAGCTTGCACATATTAAAGAAAACATATATACCTTCACTTTCTGTGACTGGCTAATCTCACTTAACGTTATGTTCTCCAGGTCCTTCTATTTTCTTGCAAATGACATTATTTATTCTTCTTTATTGCTGAGTAGAATTCCATTGTGCGTATTTCCCATAGTTTTGTAATCCATTCATCTGTTGATGGTCACCCGGGTTGGTTCCATAATTTGGCTATTGTGAATTGTGCTGCCATGATCATGGGTATGCACATATTACTTTAGTTCTCTGGTTTCAACCTCTTTGGAAAAGATATCCAGGAGTGGTATAGCTAGATCATATGGTGGATCCATTCCCAGTTTTCTAAGGAATCTCCACACTGATCTCCATAGCAGCTGAACTAGTTTGCAATCCCAGCAACAATGTAGAAGACTTCTTATTTCCTCACATCCCCACCGACATTTATTGTTATTTGACTTATTGATGATTGCCCTTCTGATTGGGGTTAGATGAAATCTCAGTGTAGTTTTGATTTGCATCTCTCTAATTGTTAATGATGTTGAACATTTTTTTCATGTATCTGTTGGCCATTTGTATTTCTTCTTTTGTGAAGTGTCTATTCATTTCAGTTGCCCATTTATTGATTGGGTTATTTGTTTTTCTAAAGTCTTTTAAGTTCTTTGTATATTCTAGACTTTAATCCTCTGTCAGAGGGATAGCTTGTAAAGTTCTCCCATTCCATAGGCTTTCTCTTTAGATTCTTGATGGTCTTTGATGTGCAGAAACTTCTTAGTTTAATGCCATCCCACTTATTAATTCTTGTTTTAATTCCCTGAGCTTTGGGGGTCCTGCTGAGGAAGTTTCCACCTGTGCCTATTTGTTGGAGTGTTGAACCTAAGCCTCCTCTAGTAGCTTCACTGTCTCTGGTCTTTCAGGCCTTTGATCCACCTCGAATTGACTCCTGTGCAGGGTGAGAGATATAGATTTAGTTCTATTTTTCTATGAATAGATAACCACCAGCTTTCCCAATACCATTTGTTGAAAAGGCTGTCTTTTTTTCAGTGTATGTGTTTGGCCCCTTTGTCAAAGATCAATTGACTATAACTATGTGGATTTGTTTCTGTATCTTCTATTCTGTTCCATTGGTCTATGTGCCTATTTTTGTGCCAGTACCATGCTGTTTTATTTATTTATTTATTTATTTATTTATTTATTTATTTATTTATTTATTTCAGTACTGGGGATTGAACTCAGGGGCATTCTACCTCCGAGCTATACCCCCAGCCCTACGTTTTTTTTTTTTTTTTTGCAGTACTGGGGATTGAACTCAGGGGCATTCTACCTCCGAGCTACACCCCCAGCCCTACTTTTTATTCTTTATTTTGAAACCGAGTCTCACTAAGTTGTGGAGTGCCTCACTAGGTAGCTGAGGCTGGCCACGAACCCGGATCCTCCGGTCTCAGCCTCCCGAATGCTGGGATTACAAGTGTGTACCACCACACCCGGCTTGCTGTTTTAATTATTATAGCTTTATAGTACAACTTGAAGTCAGAAATTGTGATAGCTCCTGCATGGTTCTTATTGCTGAGAATTGCGTTGGCAATTCTGGGTCTTTTTTTCTCCATATAAAGTTTATGATTGATTTTTCTAGGTCTATAAAGAATGACATTGGTATTTTGATTGAGATTGCATTGATTCTTTAGATCACTTTTGGTAGAATGGCCATTTTGATGATGTTTATTCTGCTTATCCAAGAACAAGGGCGATCTTTCCATATTTCAAGTACTTCTTCAATTTCTTTCTTTAGTGTTTTATAATTTTCATTGTAGAGGTCTTTTACTTCTTTGGTTAGGTTTATTCCTAGGTATTTTATTGGTTTTGAAGTTATTTTGAATGGCATTGTTTTCTGTATTTCTTTCTCTGTGGATTCATAGTAGGCATATAGAAAAGCTATTGATTTTATATCTTGCTACTTTGCTGAATTTGTTAATCAGCTCTAGTAGTTTTTTGGTTGAGTTTTTTGGGTCTTCTAGATATAGGATCACATGCACTTGTTTTTGTGACACGTGTTCCATACAATTCTGATGAGGAGGGACTCTGGACACATTTCATCAACACAGAACTGTGGGAGTCTAAACCCTGGGTCCCCATATGGTAGACTTTCTCAAGTCTTGGTAGAAGCCGTTTAAACAATGTGAAAAGGATTTCAGCACAGTAGTCCTCTGGTAACTGTCTAAAGCTTGCTGTCAGGAAGAATTACACAGAAGAGGAAAATCTTATGCAGTTCAAATTTTTGAAAGGGTAGAAGATATGAAAGCAAAAGAAATAATGCAAATAAGTATGATACATGTAATTGAATTAGAAGAGACAGAAGAAAAGAAAACAAACTTTTTTTTTCCCTATTTGCCAGTAGGAAGCGGGAAGGTAAAATTTAATACAGCTCTGGATATTTTTAGGTAATACCCAGTACAAAAAAAAAGTATACACACACACACACACACACACACACACACACACACGCACACACACACAGGTAACAAAAAGAAACTTATTGACTCAATTATTTGGAAGACTTAGAGGCCAGGATAGCTTCCATAAGGGTTTAAATATGGCCCTCTGGTTTCCTCCATGGCTCTTTCTCCTTTGGGTTAGTCCTAAGCAGTGAGGGCCAACCCAAAAGCTATGCATGAGGCTCCCAGTAGAACCAGGCTTTCTCCAAATGGGAAAAGCAACTATAGGTGTTAAATCTTCATACCATTAAATCCAGTGGAGGGGGAAGAATGTTTGGTTTTCTATCTTATCCACTGGGTTTGAAAGTATGTTTTATTGGCTGTATAATAGAAGCCAATCCCTATGATCAGGAACATAGAGTAGTTAATTGGTTTAAAAGCCAATGTGATTTCCTTGTGGCACTGGGAGAGGACTCATTTCCATCCAGAAGCATGTGGACTTATGGGGGCGGGCAGTGGTTTTTCAGAGGGAAGTCTGTTTACCAAAGAGCATGCAATATTTGTGGTCTACTCAGTGAGCAAGAGCGTTGACTGTCCACTAGAAGTAATACTTGCTAAAAATTATTTTCCCCATTGCAGTAAGTGTGTTTTGGAACACATTGAAACATCTTGGAGAATTTAAAGAGCAACAGCTACCACAAGATTTTTTTTTTTTTCCTTGTACAAAAAGGGTGAAGATGGAAGCAAAGCATTATGGGATGATGACTCAAAGTTGCAACTTGGTTTTGACCTTCCTGAACAAATGTGGTATTGATTTAAATTTAACGAGAGATAGGAGTTATAATAACTAAAGATTTCCTGTACTTCGAGCCCCAGAAAATATAAATTGGCATGTTCTGTGGACATTTTAAAACATGAAATGTGCACAGAATAATGAGAAGTATCTATTGTGTCAAGGAAGAGAAACTATAACATTCCCACATATTCTCTGCATCTCAACATTTCATTCCCCAACTATTTCCAGAAGACAATTCAAAACAATGCTTTTTTTTTTGGTACTGGGGATTGAATCCAGAAATATTCTACCTCTGAGCTATATACTCTCAGTCCTATTTTATTTTGAAACAGGGTCTCGCTGAGTTGTTGAAGTAAGTCTCCCTCCAACCTGTTTCAGCTTCCCAAAAACTGGGATTACAGGCATATGCCACCAGGCCTGGCCTGTGTCTTCTTTTATTTAAATAGGTTTTTGCCTCTACTTTCAGCTGTCATTCTATCTTCACCCTTATCTACATTACTTTTTGATCTCAAAACTTCCTTTTGCTGGTGAACCCCAAAGTTAGGAGTTACCCATTGAGAGCTATCAATTGCTCTAGGAGTGGTTTAGCGAGACTTACAGCATAGGCAATTGTCTATACCTATTAATACATTCAAACACAAGATAAATATAAATGAAGTGATCTAGTAAAATAAAACTAAGCATTAGGAGAGTAAAGTCAAAGAGAGGTAAAAAAAGGTGGATCTGTAAGATCTGTAATATATGGGCAATAAAGATCACTACAGTTGTTAAAAGATTATGGATGTGGCTTTTAGTTCTCTAGCAGCAAACACAAAGAAAAGAGCTGCAGTGCTTTACTTCTCTGCTTTGTAAAATAATTCAGATCAAGACACAAGTTTTCCTAGTTTGGGGACTAGGGATAGGTTGACTACCCCTAATTATCAAGACACAAGTTTTCCTAGTTTGGGGATTAGGGATAGGTTGACTACCAAAATCCAAAGCCCTTCAAAATATGAAACATTTTAAGCACTGACATAATGCCAGAAGTGGAAAAGGCCACAACTGACCTCATGGGATGGGTCACAGTCAAAAGGCAGGTACACTGAAACTGTTGTACAAAATGACCTTCAGGCTATGTGAATAAGTGTGTATTCATTTATAACACACAAATGAATTTCATGTGTAGATTTGGGTCTCAACCCAAAGATATCTCATTATTTTTTTTTTTTGCAAACATACCAAAAGAAGGAAGAAATGAAAAATCCCAAATCTGAAAACTTCTGCTGCTAACATTTTGGATAAAGGATGCTCAACTTTTACTATGTCCTCAAAGAATTTCCCCCTCTGGGTCCTGGGCAAGAAGACTCTGTTGTAGTGGTTGGGGTTCTCAGATTAACAATGTCCAATGCCCAATTTCTTAGGTTTGTTTCTCACAATGCACACACAGGTTGATGCTATAATCCTGAAGCAAATTTTAGGGTACTAAACAGGAAGGGCAAGGAGAATGGAGTTTTGGCCCTCTTATGATCTGGCTCAATTCTGGAGAGAGTTTAGGTTGGCTAATTTTGTTTACAGGATATATATTTTGATTTTTCCAACAATAACAAAAAAATAAAGCCATTTCTGACCGCTTGACTCATATGCATTGTACATTTTCCAATACTAACCTAGATTTAGTAAGAATTTAATTTAATATCAATTTAGTGAAAGTATAGCTCAGTTATTAACATATTTTAATTGAATTTTCAAGGTGTTTATTCTATTTGGTCAAATCTTAAACATTAGACCAATGTGAAATATATGCATAAAGGCATTTTCAATCTGAAAATATTAATACTATGGTTTTTATAATGTAAAACTTCCCAACCTTTTTTTCAAGGCTAAAAGATATATACAAAGGATGGATACCATGCTGGTTAAAGTTCTTTGGCTAAAAATTCTAGATATTCACCTCAAAGCTACCCCCACATCCCCTTGACTCTAAAGATATAAAATTTTTAAAACACAGAGCAAAATTAAAAGACTTATACAGTGAGCATTAGCATTTTACTGAACATTTTTATCACACTTATCTTTCAGCTAATCCTCTGTCCAATCAGTCCATTATTTTATACATTTAAAAGGAAATTGTAGACATCAACACACTTCCTCCTAAGTACTTCAGCAGACATAACATTAACTAGAATTCAATATTACTACACTGTTTATTCTTTTGATATGAAATTCATAATCAGATGCATAAATGTTAAGTATACAATCACTGAGTACTGAGAAATGATCGCATTCATATAACCACAATTACTAAGATATAGAACACTTTTATCTCCCCTGAAAGTTTACACATGCCCCTTCCCAGTTAATCCCTGCCCCCACTCACAGAGACAACCACTCTTCAGCCTTTTCTCACCATAAATCATTTTTAGTTAAATGATTCCTGGAGTTCACACAGGGATGAGGATAATTTATAATCTCACTAGACAAGGGTAGAGATTTCAGAATGTAAAAATATATATATTCGTTGGAGTCTTCAGAAAAGTAAGTGTTACTAGTAAAGCTAGTGCTTAAATTAGCCTGAAAGTCAGCCGGGCGTGGTGGCGCACGCTTGTAATCCCAGCATTCGGGAGGCTGAGACCGGAGGATCCAGGTTCGCGGCCAGCCTCAGCTACCTAGTGAGGCACTCCGCAACTCAGTGAGACTCTGTTTCAAAATAAAGAATAAAAAGGGGCTGGGGGTGTAGCTCGGAGGTAGAATGCCCCTGAGTTCAATCCCCAGTACC
>PVLC010001213.1:0-56435 GCA_004027655.1 Graphiurus murinus | reverse complement strand
GCCTGAAAGTCAAGGCTTCCCTAGACCTGACTCCAAAACACAAACAGAGTAAAAATACTTAAAACTAATGTATAAATAACAAGTGAGAACGAAGTCCAACACTCTTTAAAGAAATAAGACAAAGTCCATGACTGAAAATGTAAAAACCCAAAATGTCTAACAGTCAAACAAAATCTGAGGAAATATATATATATATATAATTATATTTTGATATTTTACTAATATATATATTAGTAAAAATAAATGAAAAAATAAAAGGTGATAGAATTAGTGAACAGGAACTTTAAAACAGCTATTATAAACACTGAAATACTCTGGATATTCTCAGGGATGCTAAAATTTATGAAAATAATGAGAGAAATGGAAGAATAAAAAACTGAATAGAACTTTGGGATATTAAAATCTATATCTCAAATGAAATATATACTGGATGATATTAATTGAGCCCCACCTTCCTCCAAAAATTTGTGAATCTGAATACAGAGTAGTAGAAACAATCCAAAGTGAAGTGCAGAAGAAATTTAAAAAATGACAGAAGTTTAGCCAGGCATGGTGGCGCACTCTTGTAATCCCAGTACTTAGGAGGCTGAGACTAGAGGATCTGGGTTCATGACCAACCTCAGCTGCTTAGTGAGGCCCTCCCCAACTTAGTGAGACCCTGTTTCAAAATAAAGAATAAAAATAGGACTAGAGGTGTAGCTTGGAGGTAGAATGACCCTGAGTTTAATCCCCAATACTGCCAAAAAAAAAAAAAATGACTTGTGGGAAAATATTAGGCAATATAACACATATGTATTTGGAGCCCTGGAGGATTAGGGCCATGGTGAGGAGAAGGCAAAAATATTTGAACATAGAATTGTCAAAATGTTACAAATTTGATGAAAAATAAAAACTTATAAAGAAACTCACAAAATATTAAGTGGAATGTACATAAAACTAATGACATCAAGCACATTATATGTATAACTAGATATAAGTAATTATGGAAAAATCATAAATGTAATCAGAGGGGGGAAAAAGTATTAGGTACTGAAAAGCAGAATAAGAATGACAGCTGAATTCACATCAGAAACAATGTTAGCTAGAAGACAATGGACCGACATGTTTAAAGTACTGAAAACTAAAAACAAAATTCTCACGCACTAGAAATTCATAGCCAGTGAAAAGTTAGCTGAAAAGCTACGTCTCACATCTAGCACCTTTCTTGTAAGTTGGGAGCATCACCCCAGGAGAACGTGCCACTGTCTCTGCTCCAGCTTCAAAACATGGGGCAGAGGTTTTGCTCAGAGCAGAGGCAGATCATAGAAGGATTGATTTTCTCTGAGACAAAACATAGGAATGTTAAAGTCTACCTGCACAGTTGAAATGAATGGCGTTTTCGGTGGTAATCCATTAAGAGGAGAGTCGGAGTCCCACAATAACAATAAGCTAAGTCATAGACCAGCTAAAAGTTTAACAGAGAGCTAGAGAAAGAAACAGCTAAGAAAAGCCATCCTAGGGGTTAGAACAAGTCACACTATCTGGCTTTAAAGACTATGTCTCCAAAGGGGTCTAAATCAGACTGTAGGAAAATTTATAACTCAGGATATTATAGAAAACTAGAGAATAATCAGCCATATTGTGATACCGATAGAAACAGATAAGCTAGAAGCTTAACAAAGAGACATTCATGGAGAAGAGACATTCAAAGAGAGTCAACTAAACCAATATCATGCAGGATGACTGTATGTATGCCCACGGGTGTGTCTTTTAAGTAGAAATGTCAGAAGTTGCACACAGGAGGGAAAACAGACTTCATTGAAGCAATTATCAAATCACCAAACAAACAAACAAAACAGTAATGGACCCAGGAAGGGGACAGTATCTAGTTGCCACAATATATTATGTAAAGTGTCCAGTTTTCAACCAAAAATTACAAGACATGCAAAGAGGAAAAATATGCCTCTAAACTAGGAAAAAAATATGAAACAAACTGTTTCTGAGAGATCACAGATATCAAAGCCTTCAGAGCAAATATTATAAATATATTTGAAGAACTAAAGGAAACTATGCTTAAAAGGCAAAAGAATATGGCAGATATAAATGCAACAAGATGTTAAGTGTTAATAATTAAATTATATGTGAATAGATTAAAGAATACAATCAAAGGCAGGTTGTCAGATGAAATTATTTTTTAAAAGCAAGATCTAACTATATACAGGAGACATGTTAGATTCAAAGATATAAATAGGTTGAAAGCAAAAGAATGAAAAAAGAGCATACCAATAGCCACCATAAGAGAGCTCGAGTGGATATACTATTGTCAGACAGAATAGATTTTAAGCAAATAATATTACTAAAACATAAAGAGAGACATCTTATGATGATAAAAGCATTAGTCTATTACATTGCATCTTGAAGATACAACTACAGCCCCACAGCACATGAATCCC
Organism: Graphiurus murinus; assembly: GCA_004027655.1. Taxonomy (NCBI): domain Eukaryota; kingdom Metazoa; phylum Chordata; class Mammalia; order Rodentia; family Gliridae; genus Graphiurus; species Graphiurus murinus. The sequence continues at coordinate 54,003 of PVLC010001213.1, read as the reverse complement.
AAGACTGACAGAACTGAAGGAAGTAGACTATTCAAGAAAGCCCCTGTGTTTCTCTGTTTTCTTCTTGTCTTAAAAATTTATATGATATCTGTATTCATAGCAGTCATCCTGTAGCCATGAGGCCCAAAAAATGAGGATGAATGTCAACTTACTAAAGGTAGTAGAGAGAAAGTACGGGAAGAGCTTGACTCTTGGTGGCATTGATGAGTAATTGAGCCAGTACTAGCAACCATGTCCAGCATACATCTTGCTTTGTGAGGCAACTATTAGGCTGAGGGTGTGCCCGTGGTGTGTGTGTGTGTGTGTGTGTGTGTGTGTGTGTGTGTGTGTGTGTGTGTGATGAATTCTTAAATGATATTGCCATGGCTTTTTTTTTTTTTTTTTTGTGGTACTGGGGATTGAATGCAGGGGCATTCTACCTCCGAGCTACTTTTTATTCTCACTAAGGATCTCACTAAGTTGCAGAGTGCCTCACCACTAAGTAGCTGAGGCTGGCCACAAACCTGGATCCTCTGGTCTCAGCCTCCCAAGTACTGGGCCATGGCTTTGTTTTGAATATACAAAATATCTCATACATGTATACCTTTCAATATTTCTGAGTCATTTCTATCAGGTATTTTTTTCTTTTCTTTTTTAGAAAACATTTCTCAAATTTCTGCATCATTTCTAATAAATGCTTTAGTTAAGTTTGCTATAAATTCAGTACCTTAGCAACCCATTCTACCACAGGATTAAATATAAAATTGCTTTAGTTACAGAATTTAGAGTACGAAAATACTGGCTTATACCAGAAATTATTTTTCTAAGTTTCAACATCTCTCCTAGAAGAAACTAACTCTAATTAAAATTTAAACAAGAAACTGTAAGTTAACTCAACATTTTCAATTCTTAAGGGCATACAAAGATAATTTCCTTTTTTATAGATAGAAAGAAGATAAGTTCATCACAGAAAACTTTTAAACCACTGGAGTGTAGAATAAAGAAAATGGTCCACTGATTTTCACCTCTGACAACATTTTGATGTGCTTACTTCTAGTCTGTGTACTATACCATGCTCAGATTTGCATAACTATGATCTCACGTGTCCTGTCTCTGCACAATTTTGCATTCCACTTCTAAAGTTAATTGTTGTATCATCAGCATTTTTATATCTGGAGCTTTTCACTTCCTTCTTTTAAGCTACCAAAACGCTTATCAAATATTTGAGAATAACTAGTAGCCTTCAAAATACCCATTATGTAGGAATAATGTTGTGGTGAGTAGAGATTAGTATGTGTGCCTATTAGTAAACATAGGATCGACTTACTGTCTACACCTGGTATACTCTACTCTTAGCAGCTTAGATGTTTCAAGCTGTGTCTTTGTGTTAAATTTCTTTATATGTGTTATAAAGGGGAAACAAAATATAAAAAAGGAAAATGAAATTAAAGCAGTAGTAGAAAGTGAATTTTTTTTCTGCAATAAACTTTGATACTCTTTCCCATACTTGGACATCAGAGCAGTTACAGGAAAGGTGGCAGAATGACTTTGCCTTTTTTCCAGAGTAGCATAGGAAGGCCAATAGAAAGGTTCTTCATGAAAGGACCCTTCGTGAGAGTAGAGATCTCTCTCCATTATCCCGAAATGCTGAACAAGGAGTATTAGGATTTCCTAACAAGTGTGTTATGACTTTCCAGAATTTTTTAGAATTTTTTTGCAGATGAAGCAAGTTAAAAAAAGGATTGAAAATAAAATGGGTTATGGTTTTTTTGTCTGTTTTTTTTTTTTTTTTTGGTACTGGAAATTGAACCCAGAGGTGTTCTATCTCTAATTTACACTCCCAGCCTTATTTTGTTTTTTTATTTTAAAAAGGGCCTCACTTAGTTGCTGAAGGCCTTGCTAAATTTCTGAGGCTGGCCTCCAACCTGCCATTCTCCTGTCTCAGCCTCCCTAGTATTGAGATTACAGCTGTATACCACTATGCCTGGTGGATTATGTATTCGTGTGTGTGTGTGTGTGTGTGTGTGTGTGTGTGTGCGCCCGCCCTCAGGAATTTTTGCACAATTGATTTGGATGTTTTTTGTGTAGTAATTCCTGACTAAACTCCTTATTCTCTTTAGTATTTACATGTAGGCTATAACCCAAGGATAAAAGTTAATAACATTCTATTAGTATTCTTTCAGTTATAATCATATAGATATTATGAACAAATAAACCTGTGCATATATCTAGGTATGTATTTAAATATAGATAATGATAAATATAACTAAATATGTACTTATAATTTTATTACATATGATGAATGCTATTTCAACTACATTGCACTGGAATTTATTTATTTAGTAGTGCTGGGGATTGATCCCAAAAGCATTCTACCTCTGAGCTACAGCGCTAGCCCTTTTTATTTTTTATTTTTATTTTGGAAGAGGTCTTGCTAGCTTGCTAAAGCTGTCCTTGAATCTGTGATCCTTTTGTCTCAGCCTCCCGAATACTGAGATTACAGGTATGCACCACTACACCTGGCTTTGTAGTGACTTTTAAAAGTTAGTTATTGCTACTCTACCATAGAAAAAAGCCAATTAACTTGCAGAAATTTGGGGTAGCAATGAGGTTGGCTTACTGATGGACAGGGAAGTGTTGGGTCTGATTTGAGCATAGGGTATTTGATGGGAGTATAGAATCGGGTGGGATACATTGGGTAAAGTAATGAAATAGAAAATAATGAAAATTTTAAGTCAAACCATTTGTGTTTTTTTCCCTCATCCCATACCTTTGTAATTATAACTGTAAAATCATCTCCCAAATACCTGCAAGCTCTGAAAAGGTAAAAGGAGCCAGGCTCCCACAAAGGCAAAGAAAAAGTAATAAGAATAACTGGTGATTGCCCAGAGTGGACCAGTTTGTAAGGAATTTCCATCACATTGTTAAACTTGAAATGCCCATACTCCTCAAAGCCTGCTCACTAAAAGGGGCTAAACTCTGGGCGACTGGGCATGGGAGGGAAGGAAGGGCTTCTTCACCCATGAACTCATCGCTGCATCCTGTGAAGACAATCACTTGGGCCTGTCTCTGGTCAGCACTCCCATAGTTTCTCCCCTATCAACTGTCCCTCTTAGAACGCTGAGCCTTTGCCTACTTCCCACGCCACCCACCTTGCTAATGGAATTCACAAGCCTGCACTGATTTCTCAAGGTGATCTGCGATGGCTCGCATGTGTCCCCTCTCAACATCGGAACTTCATAGCCTCCTCACTCCCTTCATCCCTCTTGTTATTTCTCACCTTTGGTCACTCATCAAATCTTCTTATTCACTTCAGATTCCTTTTTTTTTTTACTTACATGTTATTGAGAGGTATGCTGTTTAATTTGGGGGGTTTTGTTTTGTTTTCGCAGTGGGATGTAGAACGATAGACATGCTTAGTACATTATCTAAGACAAAAGAGAAGAGGACAAATTTGCTTTCCTCACCTTGATGGTCTTCAGGTGGATCTCCAGCTCCTCCTCCTCTGGTGCACAGCACTCTGCTTAGCCCCACAGCCCCATCTTCATGCAAAGCACACAAGCTTGCCCTGCTGTACCTGCTCCTCTGGAAGACTGCTGGGTTTGGGGACTCTTTTCCCTTTCATCATATATCTTTTGAACTTTCTTTGATTTTTTTCCCTTGAAATTGCTTCTTTTTTATACTTTCATTGGTACATTGCAATTATACATCCTAGAGAGGTTCAAAGTGATGCACACACACAAGCACACAGAACCTCGTGTGTTTCCCTCCAGAGCCCACCCTGCTGCCTACCCCTCCCCATGTATATTAGTGAGATTGGTAGCGATATCTTCATATATGGACATAGCACTATTTGAATTGTTTTCTTCATTAATTCTCCTAGTTACTCCTCTGGTAGAGGACTAATAGAGAGAGTATATAAAGAACTTAAAAAACATAACACTAACAAAAGAAATAAACCAGTAGAAAAGACCCTTCTCAAAAGAAGAAATACAAATAGTCAATAAGTATATGAAAAACATTCAACGTCATTAGCAATCAGTGAAATACAAATTAAGACTACACCAAGATTCCAAGAGTATCTATCAAGAATACAAATAATCATAAATACTGGCGAGGATGTGGGGAAATAGGAACTCTTAGATATTGTTAATGATTATTTTTTAAATTCCATCATCTCTGGGACTCACCTTGACCCCCTTCTTGCAGCTCAGGGCAATGCACAGTGGAACTGCTACCACAGTCCACACGATATGCCATCACTGAGCACAGAGCAGTTCCTCATCAGGCTTAGTGCAGACCAGGTCATTATTGGATGCATTGTGGATAACATCAATGATCCTCATTTTATAAGAAGCCACTCTACACCCCAGGAAAAGTCGCTCACATTCAACCTCAGGGCCCCTGTCTCCTACAGCAGGTGGACTGTGTGTCTGTGGTGGGACTGGTCTTGGTGTTGGCAGTAGGGTGTCCCAGCTCATACTTCTGCTTCTTGTGTTGGGCCTCTCTCTTGCCATGGTCATGTGGTGCTTGTACCAAATGCCCACAGAGAGGACACCCACAGTGCTGGCTGAGAAGAACATGTTAGGAGACTTTTTTGTTGTTGTCTTTCTATTATTGAGTTTTGGTGAATACCCTAGAGATTGGAGAACACAACTAGGTATGATTTCATGTTTTAATTTTTTCTTATGAGGGAGGGATTACTACCCTAGAGTGACCAGGGATGGCCAAATTTCTGACACTTGATGCTGGACAGATGAGATTGACAGCAGTTTATTAGTCACATATACTACTAGGACAGGGGAGGAGGATACCACACACCATAGGGGACCACTCAGGGGTGCCATTCAGGACTGGAGTAGACAACCATGGGTATGGAAGGCAGGCTTTGTAGTATCAAAAGGATGGGATGAAGCCTGCTCTAGTGGCACATACCTGTAATCTCAGTGGTTGGGAGGCTGAGACAGAGGATTGCATGTTCAGAGCCAGCCTCAGCAACTTAGTGAAGACCCCATTTCAAAACAAGTGAAATAGAGCTGAGAATGTAGTACAGATATGGAACATCCCTGGGTTCAATCTCCAGTACAAAAAAAAAAAAAAAAAAAAAAAAGTGGGATGTCCCCTGATCAGAAGAGTCTTGTTTGAATAATTCCACAGATGTCAAGGAAATTTTCTACTTAGGAATCTGCAGGCATCGCAGCTGTATTTCTAGATAAGGAGGATTGTTTGGCTAGGGAAATGTATCCGCAAAGGCAGAGTAGGAAGGGGAACTTGTGGTCAGGCCAGATGAGGCCCTGTCAATTTCGCCAGCTGTCAAGACAACAAGCAATATTGGACTTTCATTTTAAATCTTATGCCACATTACAGTTATTTTGGATTTGTTGTGATGTGTTTTATGGATATGGGTGTGGTCTGTCTTGAGCTATGTTCTGTGAGCAGTGTATCCTGCTATTATTAGGTGAAGTGTTGTATGGATGTCAATTAGATTCTGTTGATTGGTGGTGGTGTTTAGTTTTTCAATATCCACACTAATTCCTGCCTAGTCATTCTATTAATCGTTGAGATAGGAGTATTGAGGTCTCACCTATAATTGTGGCTTTGTCTCTTTCAATTCTATCAATTTTTGCTTTACATATTGTGCAGCTCAGTTGTGTAGTGCATACACATTTAGAATTGTTATTTCTCCTTGGTTCACTGAAGCTTTTATCACTATAATGCCCCTTTTTGTCTCTGATAACTTTTTTTGTTCTATGACTTACATTATTCTAGCCACTTCTTAATTATTATAGCCACTTCTGCTTTCTCTCGATTAATGTTTACATGATAGGTATATTTCCTGTCAGTGTGATTCTATCATTACATTTGAAATGTTTCTTTTTAAATTATATTTTATGTTTAATTGTCACATAGTAATTTTGAATATTTATGGGGCACAGCATGACATTTCAACAGACGTATACAATGGGTAATCATCAGATTAAGCTAATTGGCATACATATCACCTTAGGAATTTTATCATTGCCTTGTTCTAGGACTATTCAAAATCCTCTCTATTAGCTATTTTGAAGTGTTCAATGAATTATTGTCAACCATAGTTATTCTACTGTGCTGTAGAACATTAGTCGCTGTTCCTCCTATCCAGCTGAACTCTTGTACCAATTAACGAATCAACTTTTCACCTGAAACCCTCCCCCGTTTCTGACTTTTCCCAGGCTCTGAAAACCACAGATTTATTCTTTACTTCTTTGAGGTCAATGTTGCTTCCACATATAAGTCAGAACATGTGGTATTTGTCTTTCCGTTCCTAACTTTTTTTTTTTTCAATTACCATAATGCCCTCCAGTTCCATCCATGTTGCTGCAATTTCATTCTTTTCATGGCTGAACAATATTATACTGTAAATACATATGACATTTTCTTCATCCGTTCATCCATTGATGGATACCTAGGTTGATTCCACATCTTGGCTTTGGGAAATGGTGCTACAATAAAGATGGAAATTCAGATCACTCTTCAACATACTGATTTCATTTTTTTTTACTATAATATTCAGTAGTGGGAATGCTTGATCACATGCTAGTTCTATTTCAAGTTTATTGAGAAATCGCCATACTGTTTTCCATAGTGTACTAGTTTACATTCCCACCAACACCACTCAAGAATTACCCTTTCTCCACATGTTTGCCTGCATTTCTTATTTTTTGCGTTTTTGTTCGTTGTAATTTCACCTGGGATAGAGGATATCTCACTGTGGTTCAATTTGCTTTTCTCTGATAATAAGCAATGTTGAGCGTTTCCTCTATGTGCTGTGGCTGTTTGTATATCTTCTTTTGGGAATAGTCTATTCAGACCACTTGCCCTTTTAAAATCGGATTATTTATTTTTTCCATTGAGTTGTTATATAAATTCTTTATCAGACAAATAGCTTGCAAATATATTATCCATTATGTAAGTTCCCTCTTTGCTCCATTGATTGTTTTATTTGCTGTGAGATGTTTTTTAGTTTGATATAATCCCATTTGTCAATATTTGCTTTCATTGCTTGTGCTTTTAGCTTTATATACAGAAAATCTTTGCTCAGACCAATGTCCTGAAACATTTCCACCATGTTTTCTTCCAGTAATTGCATGGCTTCAGGCATAACATTTAAGTCTTTGATGTATTTCAAGTTAATTTTTATATACGTGAGATAGTGGTATAGTTTCTTTTTATCTGCATGTGCATAGCCAGTTTTCCCAAGACTGTTTATTGAAGATACTTTTTTACTATAATGCATGCTTTTGCTATCTTTGTAAAAACTGGTTCACTGTAAATAAATGGGTTTATTTCTGGGTTCTATAATCCTTTCCATTGTTCTATGTGTCTGTGTCTATTCTGTTTTTATTCCAGTTCCATGCTGCTTTAGTTACTTTCACTTTAAGGTATATTTTTGAAGTTAGCTATGGTAATACCTCCAATTTTGTTCTTTTTTTTCTCAGGATTACTTTTTCTATTTGGAATCTTTTGTAGTCCCATATAAATTTTAGGAGTGTCTTTACTGATTAAATTAGTTGCTTGTTGGCAGCATTTCCTCAGCCCTTACTTTTAATCTATTAAGCAAATCTACACCTTTTAAATGAGGGACTTAATCTGTTTACATTCAAGGTTGTTAGTGATAAATAAAAACATAGTCCTGTCATTTTGCTCTTTTCTTCTTTTTTTGTCCATCTTTGTGGTTTGCTGTTTTTTTTTTTTTTTGTATTGACAAAGCTTGATTCTTTTCTCTTTATACTCTACTATACTTTTGTCTTTATACTCTATTTTATGCTTTTTGCATGTTTTCACGAAGGTAGTCATTATCCTGTCTCTTCTAGTGTAGGAAGCCCCCTCATTATTGAAGGTGGGCATAGAAATCTAATTTTTCCACTGGGCTCCTTATTACTGTTGGGGTAACAGCAGTTTCAGCTCTCCAACAGGCCTCCACATATACTATTTGGCTACTGGATGAGAGGGGCAGATGTCTTTGTTACTGCTCCCAATGTGATCTCCACTGACACCATGATGGCGGGGTACCTCATTACCACTGGGTGCTCATGAAAGTCTTGACCTCACAGGGTCATGTAGCAGCCTGTATTTCTACCACCCCCATTCCTGCCATAGGGTAGTACAGGCTACTACATGATCCACACTGATACCCCAAGCAGGGTACTCATTGCTACCCATTGAAGATAAAAGTCTGGGCTCCCTACTCAACCTTCTCTGACATCACTCTTGCAGGGAGACTGGAGACCCCCATTTACAGTGTGGTAATGATGGAAGTCTACCTTCTCAACTTGGCCTTTGCTAGTGTAAATGAGGGTATTACCACCAGGTTCCCCCTCCCCCACCATAATGATAAGCTATAGTATACTCTTTTTAATTTTTTCCTAAAAATTTTTTTCCGTCTTGCTCAATTGTCCTTTTTCTTTCCTTTGTCCCAATCAAGAGGATTTTTATTTTATTTTATCTTTTGTGGTACTGGGGATTGAACCTAAGGATGTTCTACCTTTTAGCTACACCCCCAGCCCCAATTTTATTTTTTATTCTCATTAAGTTGCTGAAGGACTTGCTAAGTTATGGAGGCTGGTCTCAACCCTGCTATCATCTCAGCCTCCCAATTACTGGTATTACATCATCACACCCAGCTGGTTTTATTTTTTTGTCTGCATTTGTTGGCATTTTCATGTTACTGGCTTTTCTAGTGCCTAATTGGGAATATATGGGCAATAAAAAAGCCTAGAGAGAGAGGTCACCACCATATCATTTTTCAGGTCTTGAGAGTCCGGCTCATCTGTCTTTTTCACTCTACCTTTCAGTCTTCTTATATTTGTTTCATATATAATGTTGTACTTATTAAGAGGAACAGGGAAAAGATATTTAGATTCCATGAGCAGAAATGCCCCATTAAGGCTTTTCTATTCTACTACATAATTACAAAGAATGCTTGATTTTTCAAAAGCATGGGGATTTTATGTAAGAATTTATCAATCTTGAATATACAGTAATTGCAAATATAGCACACATTAAAATATACTTTCAATATACTTTATAGTGTTATGAATTTTATATACAAACACTAGAAATAGTATTATTTATTGCATATATAAAATGCTAACATAAAATATACTATTCAGAGAGAGATGGAAGGGTCCTGCCCTGCTCTCTTGGTAGGGATAGCATAATTTCTGATGGCCCCTCTGTTGCCCTGTGGGTCTACCATCTCATTCACACCTCGGCCAGCTGCGCATAGGCTGCTCCTTGCATAATGGGGATTACTAACACAGGCCCATTCCTGAGACACTTGGGACCCTTCTGCTCAGTGACCTTGACTCAAACACTCCCCATCAGCCCGGTTGAACCTTTATTTGAATTTTCTTGAGGGTTTCTTGGAACATCACAAGACTCTTTGCACTCAACTGGCTCACTTCCCTCTCTCCTTTGTGAGTATCATGCCTACAGTATGGCCAGAGGGCTCTACCTCCCCACTTTCTTCTTCATAGGGTTTCCCCTTATATGCATCTAAACACACCTTGGCATCCACTTTATAGAGGACCGGAGCTAACGTGATTATCATTTGTTTTATGACTAGATCTTGCTACACATACAGATATAAATGGACCCGTAGATATTTAACACATCCTACCATATAATATGGAACATCATGTAACACACACACACACACACACACACACACACACACACACACACACATGTGATATTCAGGACAATTTGATCATCACAAAATGTCATCAAGATGGCAATTCTGATGGAGTTAGGGATAATGTCACCCACCCATAGGAAATTAACTATCTCCTACACATCAGTCTACAGGATGGCTTAAATACATGTCCTTCCATCATTACAGATTCTCATGCCTTTAACTTTCACAGTTAACCATGAGTTTTTGAAAGGACAAAGGTCTACACAAAATTTGCAGATAGAATACCCTGAAAATGTAGGACCACCCTCTATCTGCAATGTCCACTTACAGCAGCCACTAACCAATGTGGCTATTGAATCCTTGAAATATGACTAGCATAACTGAATTTTTAAATGGTATTTAAATGTTTAATGTTATTTTACTTTAATTAATTAAAATTTAAATTTAAGTATCCATGTGTGGCTACTGACTACCATATTGCACAGTGTGTCACAGATCCTCACCCTAGACGTCTCTTTATCTCAGTGACCACTACATCTCAGTGACCACTACCGGAGGTCTGGACATCATCCTCACATGCCTGGACCATTATAGTAGCTTTCTAAACTGTCTCCATTTTTAATTTGTGTTAACTCCCATTTGGCCTCTAAGTTGCTACCAAGGTGATTTTTCTAAAACTCAAATCAGGTCACTTCTCAGCTAAAACGACATCCCAGATGCTAGAGACTATGACTTAATTGCTACATTCTCTCCCTTTCCCTTATACCTTGTACCATACATATCTGGCAACTTTTAGTCCGATAAATATCTATAGAGAAATATAGAACATATTTTAATGGTGGGGACATTATGTGGATAGCTTGTCTTAAATTACTCTAATTTGAGGTAATATTTTTAGCAGGTGGAATAAGCATGCATCATCTTTATGAGACTTATTATATCCTGGTGAGCTGACCCTATTCCCAAGTGTCCCCTCACTATTACCAACACAGTGGTCAGAAGGAAAAACACATTTCTGGATCTCTCCCAAAGTGATCCTCTGGAAACAGCCATCACAGTTAAATGCTAAGGAAATGAGATTCTCAAGACAGAAAAGAAAAATCACATTTGTGAAACATTAGATGCCATTTTTCAATCCAATGAACCATTTCATTCTTTCATTAATAAATCCATTGTTGTCCTTAGCAAATCCTTTTCCTTTCCTTTGCAAAGCAAACCATGACTAAAAGGAGTGCAGTCAATAGCAAAGCTTATTAAGTTTGATCTTTGCCATAAAAAAAACATTCTGAGAATTAGTATTTTCCATTCCTCAGGGACAAGCTCAAATGCATGCACCTGCACACACACACACACACACACACACACACACACACACACACACCCTCGAGTACAGGAGATTGTCTGGTGTGCACATGTATGTTCCTCTCCTCCTCCCCTCCAGCACCCTCCCATTCTCATCCCATGAGTGGGTCTTCCCCCCAGAGAGCATTCCTCCTCCCCTTGTAGTCTTCTCGATGGGGGATATACTTGGTTTCTCAGCTCAGTGAACTTTCCTTTTTTCAGGGAGGAAGATTTAATTGCAGGGTTTCACATTTTCCGAGAAAAATGTTTAGACTGGGAGGGATCAGTCATATTAGAGAAATGTGGTTTGCTCAAAAATGAGTGGCATAAATCCCCTGCTCTTTGCTGGCAGGGAACTTGGGAAGAAACGCTTTGGCTGTTATTGCAATAATCCGCATTTGATTATATTTTTTTTTCAAAAGTGCTTGCTTCGCTTGGAACCCAGTTGTTAGGCTCGACGCATGGTCAAATAAATCTGGCATTGCATATGTTGTTCATGTGCACGTGATTAGATAATCCCATAACTTACTTGCTGCAAAGTTGGCTCCTAAATATTTTTGCACACAGCAATACTTCTTTATTTTTGCAACTTGCAATTATGAATCTATTTTAAATTCTTTGCCTTGCTTTATCATTAACAATGAAGTTGAACTGTGTTAATTCAGCTCAGGCATGAAAGATATTATTATTATTATTATTATTATTATTATTATTATTATTATTATGCTTCTCCTTTCTCTGACTAGTGGCTAAGGAAGTCATTTGTCTGATAAAACCAGCTACAAGCTGTAGGAAGTAAGCTATCTTCTGCAGTGGCCTGTTTATTGGGAACACATTGATAGAAAGTGGAACGAGATAAAACTCCCTGCAATTATATGTTAAGTTCTCATTTTCCATCCTGATATATCAACAGTCAACCAATAAATCTCACTTTCTTCTGCATGCCACTAACTTTATGCTTCAGTTCAGAGAGCGAATTTTTTCAACTCGCTCTCCTGCCATCCTTTAACTTTCTGTTTGGGCTGCAGAGCAAAGCTCATTGAAGGCAAGGCAGAAAGAAGTTCCTCTCTCCAGCAGAAACCCGACATGCTTATTGGCAGGCTGAAGCATATAATGTAGCCATGTATACATTTATTTCCAAAGTGAATGTCTTCGTTTGACACATTTTGGAGAGAGCCAACTGTTACAGATTAATGATTTCCTCATCAACAGGACGGTGGTGTAAAAGGCTTATAAGAAGGACATATTTGTCAAAAATTTCTGCATACTTGAAAAAAGCCAGATGAAAATGAGAATGCTCATTGTCCGATTCCAGCTGTACAAAATTCAAAACAAGCAAAAGAATCCCAGGTGCTGGAAGTCTTACAAGTGGATACTCCAGAGGAGAGAGACAGGAAGAAGAGGGGCTTCTGGGTCAGATGGTATTCTGTTTCCTGAAATCAGTCATGGTTTAGGTGGGTGTGTTCTTTATAAGGATGGATTGTGCTGTACATGTACAATATTGTGCACTTTCTATTTGTATGATATAGCTTATAACCCAATTAGAGGTTGAAGTATACACTAAAATGTTTTCCACAGAGGTCATAAAAATAGAGAGTTTGAGGATTTGGGGTCTAAGAAGGTCTGTATTTAGAGCAAAGAATGTTATTGCTGTTTTTCTTCTTTACCATGTTTCATGATATTAAACAGCAACATGTGATAGTAAGGGACCAGTGGCGGGTCTTTTTTTTATAAAAACATAAGTGGGTTGCTTGCTTCTTTGCTTTCCTGGTAAATAAACAAAAACAGAATGGGAGTGCATTTCCCAAAATGCACTCTATGTCTGAGAAAGCTCCAGGAATAAAACCAGGGTCTTCACCCACCAAGAGAGCCATTTTACGTGGCTCTGTCACCACCCCCAATCCAACTGCCACCAAATAGTTAAGCCAAAGAGGAAAATGAAAACAAAACAAAACAAAAAAACCCAGGTGCACTGCAAAACTGAGAGCAGGGAGTCAGAAAGCCTGGGTAATGATATTTACACAGAGCCGGATCCACATCCTACTTAACTCTATGGGGATTCTCAACAGTTGGTCTTGACAACGCAGGCAATTCTGAGGCTCATTAACCTATTAGCAGGTGCTCTGCTTTCTGAGTTGCCTGTGTTCAGAGAGAAGCATCCGTCCTTGCAGTTCTCTGACGCAGGCTGCAGCCCCAGTTCAGAGCTAATCATGACGTGTTTCAGGGCTCAAGGTAGGAAATGAAAGCTTTGGGTGATTCTGAAGTGGAAAGTTTTAAAATGAGCAATCCCATCAAACATTTCTTCGTCAATCCCACTGTAATCAGAGAGACACAGAAGGTAAATAGTGTGCTTCAATGGTTGAGTAAACTTTCTTAAGCTGCTACTTATAAAATTAGGTGGTGCTAACCTCCCTCCCCACCCCAAATATCTGAACCAGTTAGGAAAGACCGAGGAGAGCCAGAGCATTTCCTCCGGTCCTTCCTTTATTTCTGAAGACATATGTCTGTGGTTTTCTGCTGAATCGCAGAGTGGGATTTCTGAGTTAAATTGTTCTGCCCAATCAGACTAAGCCCTGGGGAGCTGGGCAACTCTTGTTCGGTGGTTTCTATTATGGGCTGCCTTTGAGAATCACATTATTTCCAAAATGCAAGGACTGCAAAATCTTTTGCTGGGTATACTCCTTTTGGAGACATTTTAGGATTTGCAAATTTCCCTAAAATCTTTTCCTCTGTAAATGGAAATATGGATTCACCCTTCATGGCGGAGTCTCTGCTACACAATACATTTGTTATAACAAGATTTTTTCCCCAGTATTGACAGCAATGAACCCTTGGACAGGGGTCAACACAAGGTTGCCTTATGCTGACTTCTGTGTTGCCCAAAGATGTGCTGGAGACAGTCTCTTTGATGTTAATCATCAGTTTACTCTAGTTTTTCTTTCTGAGAGTCACCTCACAAATATAGGAATATGGGAACAAGAGGTATTTTGGTGTCTTAAGCTCACCCCTGAGACTATGTGAGTAGAAGCTCACAGTATCCAAATAACTAGACCATATTTTTGGGGGAGGATTTGAAGGGAGGATGGCCAACCATACTATTTTCCAGGGGAAAAGAAATAGTTATTTCTCCATATCCAGAGGTTCTGTAACAACAGATTCCACCAACTATGGATGGAAAATATTTGAAAAAAAATTAACCTGCAGTGAACATTTTTCTTGTCATAATTCTTTTTGGTAATAGGGATCGAACTCAGGGGCATTCTACTCCAAGTCACACCCCAGCCTTTTGTATTCTTTTTTTAAATTTTGAAACAAGTTCTTGCTAAGTTGCTGAGGGTCTCACTAAGTTGCTGAGGCTGGCCTCAAACCTGTGATCCTCCTGTCTCAGTTTCCCAAGTACTAGAATACACCAAAACCCCTGGCCTTTGTCATTCTTTTTTTTTTTGTGGTACTGGGGATTGGACTCGGGGCATTCTACCTCCGAGTTATACCCCCAGCCCTATTTTTTGTTCTTTATTTTGAAACAGGGTTTCATTAAGTTGTGTAATGCCTCACTAGGTAGCTGAGGCTGGCCGAGAACCCGGATCCTATGGTTTCAGCCTCCCAAATGCTGGGATTACAAGCATGCGCCACCATTCCTGGCTTCTTTGACATTATTTTAAAACAAATATACCAACTATTAAGGAGTATACCAACTATTTACATAGTATTTATATTATATTAGGTATTATAAGTCATCTGGGGCTGGGCATGGTGGTGCATACCTGTAATTGCAGTACCTGGAGGGCCGAGACAGGTGAATTGTAGGTTCAAGGCCAGTATCAGCAACTTAATGATGTCCCTTAATGATGCAATAGGACCATGTTTCAAAAATAAAATAGGGTTGAAAGTGTAGGTCAGAGGTAGAATGTCCCTGGGTTCAAACGCCAGTACGTCCTCCCAATCATCTGTAGATGATTTAAAGTATACAGAAGGCTGTGCATAGATTGCATTGAAAAAACTATGTCATTATATATTTTTATAATCTTGAGCATCCATGAATTTTTTGTCTATGAGGCAGATTCTGGAACCACTTTATATGGTTTCCAAGGGACAAGTAAACTCTATATCTTAGCAGAGCAAGGTATAGGCCACAGGACTCCTGATTCCTGTTCCAGAGAAGTTGCCACCAGATCAGACACTACCTTGTCTTATGCTTACTTCTGCAAAACCAACCTATATTCATCTTCTGAAAGCGGCAGTAAATGGTGTACAAATCCAGAGCAGCCACAGGGTAACATGGTTTAGCCAGAGTGGTAGGAACAGAAATGGCGTTTTATGGAGTCTTGGTATTTTTCTGACAATACCTTGCATCAGAAACCTTGGAAAGCCAGGAGGCTAATTCTATACTACTCTGCCTCCCTGTTGGTCTCTTAGTGCTACTTTATTTATATGATACCAAGACTGTGCCCTGCACAAATACCTTTTAATACAGGTCATAGGTCATAGCACTAATTAATGTAAAGGGGCTGGAGAAAAGTTTGTCTGGACAAGAGATGGCTTCTTTTTATTTCAGAGGACAGCCTCAAGTACATTTCATCAGGGTGGTATCTTGAAGTACATGGTTTGGCTCTGATGGCTACAGCAGTACCTTCCATCAAGAGGAGAAACTTTCAGGGTCTGTGCCAAGGAGAAAATAACTGTGAGTGTAACTGGGATTGTTTCCCTTGCAAGCGAATGGAGAAATGGTGGGTGTGATGTTGACATCAGTTTGGAGACTAGGTACCTACGGAAGATGGTAATGGGGGCCAAAGACTGAAGTGTGGAAAAACATGTGTGGTTGAGGGATTCAGTTGTCCCCATGGATCTGAGCCAAGGACCTCATATGTGACATAAACTGGAACAATGAATCTTGGCTCACTTGCAGTATACACTGGTTATTATATTCCATTGGATTGAGTTGACATCTTATGTATTTGTACTCTGTTAGATGGAAGACAAATTAAGAATTGCCTTCATATGAAATGACTCTTTTTGAAGCTAAACCAAAATCTTTCAGTGCATCTTACCAAAAAAACCAATATCCTTCTAGATACTTACAAATAGAAAATGACCTGGCCCAATGCCTTAGCCCACTGCACTCTGTTTTGCAAGTCCCGGTATCCCCCAGTATGTCCTTTCCTCAGGCCTTACTTCTCTTGGTTGTTCTCTCTGTATGCATCCTTCCTCCCACCCTTACCTGGTTCACCTTTTTACCTCCTTCAACCCTACTCATGTGTAACCTCAGACAGGCCTATCCTGCCCATACATTGGAACTGTATCCCTTCTGGTTTCCCATCTCTACTGAACATGGTCATTGATTGGCACCAATCTCTGCAACCTGCTGAGTATTTTCCAGAGTACCTTCTATCTTCTGAAAGTTAATAATACTTAATTTTATTGTTGCATTAATTTATTAATTTATTTATGGTACTGGGGATTAAACCCAGGGGCAATCTATCTTCCGAGCTACTCTCCCAGATTTTTTCATTTTTTTTTTTTTTAAATAGGGTCTCACTAAGTTGCTGAGGCTAACCGCCTGTCTCAGGCTCCCAAGTCCTGAGTTTACAGGTGTGCACCATCATCCCTGGCTTCATCATGATGCTTATCTTAAATTGTTGGCTTTTTTCCCCAATAGAATTTAAAATGTTAAAGAGTAGGATTTTTTTCCCCACTAATGCACTGCAGAAGCTAGAAGATTCCTGCTTAAAGAAGTCACTCCACATATATTTGCTGAGTGAATAAACACACAATTGGATCTGTTAGAGCATGGGGAAGAATTCAGTGTATGGGAAACTGGGCAATAAAATGTGACTGAGCTATTTTAGTGATTACTGAGGCCATGGTATACTTTTAAAGTAACATTATATATATCACAACTTAAAAAAACCAAAATGTTGCCTGAAAAAGGAAATATAATCTTGGCTCAGAAAAGAGCAACATATATATGTATACATATATAAACACACACATATATATATATATAATCAAAATAATACAAATACAGAATATTGGTTAGACAAATGATTATTTTAATTGGGAAATGAGGAGAGAGGAGGGAAAGGTGAGTGGTAATATAAGAGAAATAAATCCTGATCACTATAATATGAAGCCCACAGATAATTCCTTAAACTGATAAATCAAAAAATTAAAGCAAAAGTGTATTATTTAGAAATACAAATGTAAATACCAGAAGATAAAAGGAAAAGTTGAAAGTGTTGTCTTTAGAAGTGTGAAGAAGAATGGAATTAAAGATTAATGGTTTTCATTATAAAATACCTTATTATTTGTGAATATTACTTTGAGAAAAATAAAAAATAATTAAAGAAAGGAAATATTTCCCATAAGCATCTTTTTCATAAAGTATTGCATTTCTGTCCAAATTATTTTTAACCTTTCTCCTTGAAGAATCCCTTCACATAGCTATTATTATTATTCTATGGAATATAAAATTATATATCATGAAGTATTAAAATACTAAATCATTCAAACTCATTAAAATTGTTTAAAATTCACAGAGACTGCTTAACTATTTTCAATATTGTCTGAATGTTTAGATTTTTGAACAAAGTATTTTAGAGGAAATGTTTCAATTTGCTATTATTAACATCAAGAAAAGAAACATGCCTTGAAGGAAAACAAATAAATGAGTTCAGGAAATGTAAAGATTGTCTTCTGGCTGGAAGTTACAATGTCATTTAGGTGAGTCAATAACTCATTTTGGATATAGCTCTATAGCTCATGGATGAACTTTAAAGTTCAAATGATAGCAATAATAAAACAAAAGTCACCATATATATATATATATGTATATATATATATATACACATATATTCTTTTTCTAGCTTATTGATCTGAAGCACAGAAGACAAAGACTCAAGTTCCATCATCTAGAATGTCTCTGTGTTATGAAATGACCTTGAGATAGTCACCCCAAACTTCTGATTATTGATGAGTTCATTTTGGTTGTTCTCAGAATCTGGAGCCATTTAACAAATAGCATATTGCTATCAACTAAGCCATTTTAGTGATTGCTGAGGCCATGGTATTGACAAGAACACTATATATTTATAATCATCTCTATATTTGAGGTAGTTTGATTCTTTTCTAAATATGATTGCAAAAATATTAAAATATACTCATGTATATATGTAGATCATGTACATGAGTGTATTACATAGCAATTGATTGTCATGTAACATAACTTTAATTCAATCAGTCTGTGAATATAATTAACAGATGAACATAACAGAGAATGTAAATAATTTAAGGTGACCTCTAAAAGCAATTATACTTTATTTTGTTATAGAATTGATATTTTTAACCTTAAGAGCATGATGAGGTTTTTCAAATATAATTATGTGTTTATTTCTATCATAGCATTCATTGCCTAGTTTTGTAACTGACTCTTCTCTCAGTGCCTGACTTTTAGATGTCATTCAAAGTGTAAAAGGGAAGAAGGAAGGAAGAAGAAGGGCAGGAGGGAAGGAAGGAAGGAACCAGGGAGAGAATCCCAGAACAAACAATTCAGGTATCTTGTTTAATACGATGAAAGTCACATGGCTAATACAAAACATAAAACTATTACCTAATTCTATCACTTTAGGCAACAAATTGTCTGGATTGTATTCTTAGTAGAAAAGCCAAGTGAAAAACACATCATGTTCTTCTGGAGACTTACGGGCTGACCTCTGCATCACCAACAGTCTCTAAAAGGACTAGAGGAGGGTTCTGGAGGGGCAGTGAAGCATGTCCTTGGTCAATGCAGCACAAATAAGTGGGCTCCATGGCACCAGGCAGTCTGATTGGGTAGTTTGAACACGATGCATTGAAAGGGTTCCTTGAGCCCACCACTGAGTTTTTAGTTCTTTTCTTGTATGGGTGGTTCCTCCTTAACACTACTGTGCTCATATTGGAGAGGTATACCCAGAGTGACCTGGTCTGAGACATCACATATGCAAGATGTGTCCATCCTGAATCAGATGTATGAGAAAGTCCAAGGAGTCTTTCAGGGCTGGGGAAGAAACAAGTAGTGTCCACAGACTAAGGGAGGCACATCCTGAGTTCCAGTGACCAGTCAGGAGGTGATGAAGGACCCAGGGAAAGAGTCAGGAATCTGGCAGATGACCTGTGTGAGAACAAGGGGAAGCAAAAGCAAGACTCGGTGTGAGCCTACCTAGTGCCTCCTGGTGTCTCCATGCATCTTCCCACGGTCTCAATGGTGGGCACAATGGACTCTTTCTGTGCAGGCCAAGAGGACCCTTGGGTGATATCAAGCAGAAGTTCTTCTGAAAATGGGATTGGCAAGATCATGTTCCCAGTTGAAGGTGGGGGAGCTATAGAAACAAGGGGAATTCTGTGGCTTATGAAAGTGCGTAAACTTTTCATTCTGCTTCTCCATCCAGGACAAGTGGGTTGTAGACCCTTCCAAAGCTGTAGTTGAGCAGAACCAGCCCCAGCCCCAGGCCTTTGCTATTGGCCAACCTCTCGGAGTTCTGAAAAAGATAGGAGGTCACCATTTATTGTACTTCATCAACTCTTTAAGATGTGTGATGGTTCCTCATTAAGGTGCAGGTTGTAGCCCATTGCAGAAAATTCTCAGAGAATATCCTAGAATTTGATTGCTTCCAATGAGAGAGATTGGCTGAAGATCGGGAATCTTACGATGATGGCGTCTATTGGAGTGTTATTTGACCTGGGTTCACACTGGGGATTAGGCAGAGAAAGCCTTAGAAGATGGTTTTTATGCCATACTTCATTGAACAGGGCTGGATTTCACTTTAGTCTACCTACATCTGGTTTCTGGGCATTGACTCCATGCTACAGAGATTGGGTTGCAAATACTGAGAGGAAATGTTTAAACACAAACAAAATGTCTCACCGATTAAATGTCAGACTATGGTTCACTTCCTGAAACCCAGGGAGAAGAGCCAGAGGTCCGGGCTCCATGCCCATATCTTCCACTGACATTCAGGGTGACCTTGGGGAAAAAGATTTAACTCTTTCCTGCCCTGTGAGCTGTAATACTTGGCAGCATTGCAAACACATCCCTGAGGTATGTAGGGTCCTTGTAGATTTTTGGCCAGTGATGAGTTGCATGGGACTTTAGCTTTACTGGGTGCACTTAGCTGCATGGGCGCCAGAGGCCCTTTGTAAAATGAAATGCTAACAAGGAGTTCTGCTATTAATGGCAGCATTGTCTTCCAAAATTTTTTTTCTTGTATGTATCATTTTCAACCAATTTACAAGAATGTTTATTTTTCCTCTAAAATAAGCCAAGCATGCCCATGGTACATAAAAAGCACCATTTCATCAGGGTGCAGTGGTTCATGCCTGCAATTCCAGCACTTGGGAGGCTGAGACAGGAGGGTTGCAGGTTTGAGGCCAGCCTCAGCAACTTAGTGAGATCCTGTTTCAAAATAAAAAGGGCTGGGGTGTAGTTCACAGGTAGAATGTACCTGGGTTCCATCCCCAGCATACACACACACACACACACACACACACACACACACACACACACACCCTACCATTTCTTCAATTCTTATAGTGCCATATATTGAGTTGGGTAGGAATTCAAACTACAGTTCGCTTGGCTATGTGACCTTACTTTAGCAGGTTGCTGAAATTCTCTGTACTTCATTTTCCTCTTTGGTAAAACTGTACTCCTCTCATGGGCTTTGCTTGAACGCAAATTTGTTCATACACTCAAAGTGCTCAAAAATGCCTGGCATTTTACCATTATTGTTGTCATTGTCCTTGTCATAATCTGATCAGCCCTCAGAAGGAAGGCATGCTGCCATGGTTCGATGATAGAGAGGAACTGGTTGCCCAAGGCAGAAGGAGTAAGAAAGTTGGTTACAAAAAAGAGAAATGTTGCTTTAACTCAGGAGAAGGTTGGAAAATGAAATAGATCTTAGCCAGACAATGGAGCAGGAATCCACGGTTAGATGCCTTCCAGGCAACATATGGACAATATTAAACATGTCACAATATTACTTAACTCATTAAATCCCAAGTTTTCAATTCTTCAAATATTTCAATGCAATTGACACAGGTGCACTAAGATAGATGGGAAATAATAATTTAGAGTTTATATATTATTTTATTTATCAATATCATTATAGTATAATCATTACACCATATTTTATTATTATATAATTACTTACTTAATCACTATATGATTTTATTATATATTTTATACTTTAGTTTTCATAGGTGTTCCACTTCTGGGCCAATGAGACAAAAATGGGTTAAATTTATCCTCGGTATAGCATGTGTCTCCTGCGATGGTAAAAGGTGGAAACCCAGCTCTGACCAGGAGAAAAGATTTTGTTCGTTTCAGGGATGAGTCAAGCAAGGATGCCTTCGATCAAGTGCACCATGCCCAAGACCATCAGGCTACTGTGTAGTTTTGCCTTACCAATGGCCGAATGCACACCAGGCTCCAGTTAGGTAAAGGACGTTTGTAGCAACTCTGCTCAATACACCTGCTCTTACTCCTCATTAGGACTAACCAAGCACATCCTTAGACACAAGCAGAGACTTGGTGCTCAGATTTGCCAGAGCTCAACTCAATCTGAAGTACTTTTCATGACTAAAATTGCTCGTGTGCCAGGCAGACACTTCTCAACATCCTTGTCTGATGTCCTTGAGATAGTAAGTGACTGCATCTGACTGTGGTGGAAACTTGGGGGTTGCATCTCTGGTATTAACAGATGCAAGCCCTGCTTTGGAGTACAGGAATAATTTTAGTCTGGGAGTCCTTTAGAGGAGAGAAAAGATACATTAATTAACTTGTCCATCCTTCTATTCTTGCACATACAGTATTGTTGCCTAGCATGGCTCAACCTCCATTTCTTGCTGTTTCTTCTGTCTCAGTTTGTAGTCCTTAGGAATTAGCAGTCTTTTCAACTGTTGCACATAGATCTACATATAACCTGTGGGATGTTGATTCTTTATGTCGGCAACTAGATGAATACTGAGAGCTACAATTGTTTAATAAGGATACTTAATAAATGTAATATATCGATATTTAAATAATTTTTAGTTAACACTTGATCCTCACTAATCATAATTTCTATTGAAATAATTTTGTAATACATTTTTATTTCATAATTCACTCCTATTTTTCTTTTAGTATAATGGAAAATTTTAAATGCTTTAAAAATAAATTAACTATTAAAAATACATGAAAATAATTTTAATTTCTGAATTTTAGCATTCATTTGAACTTACTTTTAGGTATTAATATTTTGTATGCATTCAAATGATTACATTTTTAATCCTTTGGTTTATTCTTGACCATAGAATAATAAAAAAAAATACTTATTATAACAACATTATTAGTGTCAGTGTTGAAAAGAAGGCAAAAAGTACATATATATATATATATATATAGAATACATGCTGTAGAACATGGTGGCACACTCCTTTATTTTCAGAATTTGGAGGGCTGAGATGGAAGAATCGCAAGTTCGAGGCCAGTCTCAGCAATTTAGAGAGACTCTCAGCAATTAGTGAGACCCTCAGAAACTTAGCAAGACCCCGTTTCAAAATAAAAAATAAATAAAAGAAAGGGCTGGGGATGTAGCTCAGAGGTAGAGTGTCCCTGGGTTCAATGCCCAGTGCAGCACACACAAAAATAATACATATATGATAATGCATGCATTATGCATGCCTTTGTTGTTCATCCAAACTTTGCCAACCCATTTTACAAGATACCGAGACATCCTGATAAGTAATTAATTTCATTGTCTTTGATATTTCTTTTGATATTTTATTTTTTATTTTATTTATTTATTTTTTGCGGTACTGGGGATTGAATTCAGGGGCATTCTACCTCCGAGCTATACTCCCAGCCCTATTTTTTTTTTTTTTATACTTTATTTTGAAACAGGGTCTCACTAAGTCGCGGGAGTGCCTCACTAGGTAGCTGAGGCTGGCCTCGAACCCAGCTCCTCTGGTCTCAGCCTCCCAAATGCTGGGATTACAAGCATGTGCCACCATGCCCGGCTTCTTTTGATATTTTAAAAGGCAACTTTTCGCCATCAACACCTATGCACATCTTGCTTTATTTTGTTATTATGAATGAGTGTTTGCTAAAATAAGGATGTAGTGTAGTTGTCGCTCACTGCGCATGGTAGTTATGTGCTACAAGACACAGGACACTGCATTCTCATGCAAAGCCCCCAGGGGAAAGCAGGGTAGCTCCTGCCAGTCTCTGGTCACAGCACTGTCATCAACCAATCGATGCATAACTTGTTTCATGTGTGTTTCTGTTTAAAGATGCCCTGTTTAATATAGTGGTCCCTGGTCTCCCTCATCTGCACCGCTGTTTCAGCAGTTTCAGTTTCATGCAGACAACCACAGTCTGAAAATGTAAAAGGAAAAATTCCAGAAATAAGCTAAAAATTTAGAAGGTTTTTTTTTTTTTAAACACACTTTTGTTGGTGCATTGTAATCATGCATCATAGTGAGGTTCGAATTCGATGTTTTTTCCCTTTGGATCCCACCTCCTCCCCTCTTTTCCGTCCGTGTCAGTGAGATTGGTGGTGATACCTTCTTATGTGAACTTAGCATTATTTTAAATCTGTGTGCTCCTATGAGTAGCATGATGAGATATTGTACTGTCTTCCTTCCTGCCCACAGCCTGTCAGCTACTTGGTAGCCTTCTCAGTTATCAGATCGACTGTCTGAGTGTTGCAGTGCTTGTGAGCAGTAACCCTTATTTTACTTAATAATGGCTCCAAAGCCTAAAAGCAGTGATGCTGACAATTCAGATAGGCCAAGAAGATGCCATGAATTATTTCCTTTAGTGAAAAAGTGAAGTTTAACATAAGAATTTAGTACAGGAAAAAAAATGTATTCATAGGGTTCAGTACTGTCTGCAGTTTCTGCCTAGTGTACTAGGGGTCCTGGAAAATGTCCCCTGTGGATGGGGGGGGCATTATATATACTATGGATTTGTTAACATTGAACTCATGGCCAACAGCACTGTAACTCATGCCTGAATGAAGCTTATTGAACAGAGGCAATTTCCACTTTCATAAGGAGTGCCATGATCGATCTTCTTGAACCTGGGAACACTGGTTCAAGAATGGCTTGGGGCCATTCTAAACAGCAAGTCACCACCACCAACAAAAAAAGTGCATAAATATAAAGGAACATGGTGCTAAAGAGACCTTAAAAAGAGACCTGTTTGCAAGATGAGAGTTGAAACAAGAAGGCAGAGCATCACCTTGCTCTGTTTCAGCTGAAAAGGTGTGCACTGGAGACTCAAGTTGTTTTTGTTTTTGTTTTTGTTTTTTACCTCTTAGGCATGTCTGTGAATATCCATGACACTTCAAGAATTGATTTTGGGGTTGCAAATGAATTTTAGCAAATAAATAATTTACCAAAAAAATAAAAAGGAGGTTTGGTTGAACATATTTTATATGATAGTTTCTTAGTTTGATTTATAATTTTATATATTTATTCAGATGGTAGATGAACTTCTGTTTGTATTCTTAGGCCCCATAAATATGAAAATTGGGACTGAATTACCAAAAAGCTACTAGGTGGGATAGATTTTTTTTAATGGGGGGGAATGGTGGGGAGAAAAAAAGGACTCAGTATACAGACAGGTGAGTTGAGGTAGGAGACACATCCTGGGAAGATTCTGGTCAATGCCTTTATGTATTAGTTCTGTTTTGATAACAAGCAACTATCGTGATTCAGAACCCAAAAGAAAACATTTGTTGCTGAAGTTACATATTTTGGTATGTTTGATAAATTTATGTAAATGTCATGAGAGAGATAATTCATTTTAGAATAGATTTTTTAAAAAACACATTAATTTAAATGCTAAACAAAATCTGCTTCAACCAATGCTTTAAGAGAGAAAGTTAAAAATAATCCAGAAATTCACTGTGTTGTTTTTCTAACAGCATCATAAATTTCAATATCAAATGAATGTGTCTCTTGATGCTAGTAAAATAAGAAAGTGTTTTGTATGCAAAGTGTGCAGACACATAAAAGTTGTTGCATTTCAGACAAATGTATGCAGGGTTTTTTTTTTTTTTTTTTGCCACTGGATGAGAGATGATTCTGGATGCATGGGATGGACATAAGATGTTAGGCAAAATATCCCCAACTAGGTAACTTTTCAGGAACTTTCTTCAATTTTCCAAATGATCGGAATGAAGAAAGGGAATTGTAAATCAGATACTGTTTAGAAGCTAAAAGTTGCATCACCATGATAACCAATGGATTCTGTGTTCGTGTGTGTGTTTGTTTGTGTGTATGTGTGTATGTGTGTGTGTAGAGAGAGAGGGAGAAAGAGAAAGAGAGAGAGATGACAGAGAGAGTGAATAGAAAGACTGATAGAAAAAAAAGAAAGACTGATGGATGGGGTGTGCAGATTGATGACTAGACATGTTTTAGAAAAAAAGTCATCTCTAAGTTCCCATTTGTATTTTTTGTTTACCTTTTCTTTTGGAGTCATATCCAAGAAGTGTTTTGTTCACAAAGGAAATAATCAATAGAGTGGAGAGGCAACCTGTATAATAGAGAAACTTATTGTAGATCATACAGTTGATAAAGAAATGTGTAAAGAATGCCCACAACTCAACAGCAACAGCCCTCCCCCACCACCACAAATCACCAGATTAGAAACAGGCAAAATATTTGTATAGATATTTCTCTAACGAAGATATACAAATGACCAACAAGCATTTAAAAGATGTTCAATATACCTGTCATTAGAAAAATGTTAATCAAAACCACAATGTGATATGGTCTCATATCTCAGGAAGATCACAGGCCAGCCTCAGCAATAGAGAGACTTTCAGGAACCCAGTGAGACTGTTTAAATAATAATAATAATAATAATAATAATAATAATAATAATAAATAGATAATTAAATGGTATGGGGTGTATCTTGGAGGTAGAATGACCTTATTTTCAGTCCCAAGTACTACACATACACACACACACACACACACACACACACACACACACACACACCATAGTCAGAAAAATGCCAAGTGTTGGTGAGGATGTAGAGAAATTGGAACTTGCAGCTACTTGAAGAGGGCATAGGCCCAACACTTCAACACATAGGCACAGGTAAAAACTTTCTCAATAAGACCCCAAAAGCGCAAGCAACTCAAAGGAAGATTAGTGGAAATGAAAAAATGGTGCAGCTGCTGTGAAAAACTCTATGGAACCCCCACCAAAAATTAAAAAGAGAACTACTGTATGACCTAATAATCACATTTCTAGGTATATATACAAAAGAGTTGAAAGCAGGATCTTGAAGAAATGCTCTCACATCTATGTTCATAGCAGCGTTATTTATAATAGCCACAACACAGAAGCAATCCAAATATCTACCACCAGATGAATGGGTAAACAAAATGTGATGTACACAGAGAGAGGGGATCATTCCACCTCAAAGATGAAATCCTGTCACATGCTACAGCATGATGAACTAAGTGAAGTATGCTAGTTACAAAAAGACAGATACTGGGTGATTCCACTTATATGAGGTATGTAAAGTGGTCAAATTCATAGAAACAGTAAGTAGAATGGCAATTGACAAGGGCTGAGGAGGGGGGAGAAATGGATTTTTCAATGTGTATCAAATTTCAGTTTTGCAAAATGGAAAAGTTCTGGGGATGTGTTATGCGGCAATGTTAGTATACATTACACCACTGAACTGTAATTTACAGATGGTTGGTGTGGCATATTTTATGTTATATGACTTTTACTGTAATTAAAAACAAAAAAAATTAAATCACTTGTGAGACACTAAGTATGGTCCACCTTCCACCTTAGTTTTTTTTAAATGAAATACATCCATACACATTTTATTGACCCTCAAACATTTACTTTATATTAAGGTAGAAACAGTTTGACTCAATCTAATGAAGAACTGAGTTGTTGTTTAGTGGAGATGATTAAAAATGGGCTGAAAACTTAGTAAGACATTTGTAAAAAGGAATTTACTCATTAAATGAATGATTGAAATACACAGTCTTCAAAATCAACACTGCCTTTATCTATAAATCTATCATTTTCTCTAAGTTGTTTCCTTTTCTTTTTGGTGTAGTATTAAAAAAAATCTTAATCCTAGCTTATTTTTCATAATGACACCAAAGCAATCTCAATTTATTTAAAAGTGCCTCAAAATTGTCTTATAATATCTCAGCCTTCATTGTCTTAGGCACCAACACAGTAACGTGCTCTTCAAAGAAACCAAGTACTTAATTGGGTTTCTGTTTCTGGGGAAAAAAATGTAAAGTAACACCGATGATTAAAATTTGTGTCTCTATTTAAAATAATAACAGTAAGGTCATAAATAGTAACTATAATACTTAGAATAAAGTTCATGAGGCTAATTTCTGTGTGACAGGAAAAATACCACCTTAATGAAAGAATCAGGAACACTTCATTTCTAATGATGGAGAAGGGAACAAGGCAAGAAGGATATAAACTGCCCTCACCATTCTGACTGGCTGTTAGGAATCACCTAGCCCAGGTGGGTCATAGTTAAGTTCTGTTTACTTCATTCCTGGCAGCAGTAGCTATTGCTGTATAATATGAAGTTACCCCCACATTTAGTGGCTTGAACATTCTTTATCTCAGTGGTTATGGGTCAGGAAATCCTGGTCCATGGCTTCGCTGGTTCCGCTGCGTTGCCTCTGACAAAACCTCAATCAAAGTGGCTCTGGTTGGTGGGCTCTAGATATCTCAGGGCTCCATCAGGGCAGCTTTGCTTCCAAGGTTGCTGGAAAGATTGAGTTCATCGATGACTATTGGCGGGAGATGCCCTCTGTTTCTGGCATGGGAAGTTCATCTGAGGACCAGACTCTGTAGAGCAAGGGAGAAGAGCCTGACAAAGAACATCAGCAAAATGGAAGCCGTAATCCTTTATCACTGAATTTTGGAAGTGGCGTTCCATCACTTTTGCTGTATTTTCTTCATTAGAAGCAACTCACAAGGTCCAGCCAAATCCAAAGGGAGGAGATTATGCAGGCCATGAGAACCCTTGGATGCCATTTTAAAGACTATCTACCACACTATCGTTTGCATAGCTGGGCTTTATTTGGACTTATATTTCTATTGATTTCTCAAGGGGAGGGGGGAAAGAAGAGTATAATAGCTAAGTGGACACATGGGAATGAAAAAAAGGCATAGCTCAGACATGGGTCGTGAATCCCAGTGATCTGGAGTGTGCTGGGGAGGAAGGTTTGAGGACTTCAGGAGCTCCTAAGAGGCTGAGACAAGAGGATCATAGGTTCAAAGCCAGATTGAGCAACTTAGTGAGACTCTCAGCAACTTAGTATGACCCTGTTTCAAAATAAAATAGGACTAGGAGTGTTGCTCAGAAGTAGAATACCCTTGGGTTCAATCCCCAGCACCACACACAAAAACAAACAAACAAACAAACAAAAACTAAATTAACTAATTAATGAATGTATTTAAAAAGATGTAGTTCCAGCTAGGTTTGGTGGCACACATCTGTAATCCCAAGTTGGCAGGCTGAGATAGGAGAATCATGGGTTCAAAGCCAAGGCACAGTAATTTACTAAGACCATTTTTCAAAATAAAAAATAAAATGGGCCAGGGGTGTGGCTCAGAGGGAGGATGCCCCTGCGTTTATAAGAATACAAAAAAAAAAAACCTTATAAAAATATTTATAAAAATAAGAATACCAAAGAAAATAAGAATAAAAAAATTAAAGATGCAGTTCCATGAAGAATCTTCAGGGACTTAAGGAGAGATACATTATTGGAGGGTCAATGGTTTTAAGACATATGAAATTATATCACAGGGAAGTGGAATTATATTTATATTTTCTGGTTCCTGAAAATAGAACAAGACCAGTGAGTAAAATTATCCAAGAGCCTCGTCTCTGTTCAACACAGGAAGTCCTTTCCAGCCAGGGAGCTGCTGGTCACTGGGATGGGTCCCACAATGGCTGGTGTCCCCACCACAATGGGATGATCCAGGGGGAGGCTGGGCAGCTGCAGCTAGAGACCATTGTGGGGAGGGGTGGCACCTGGAACTCCATTCCCCAGCCTGTCCCTCTGCCCCTCAGCTCCCTGGAAGGGGAGTACCCACACAAGTGGACAGAGCTGGATGGAATGAAGGACTGGTTTATTAAAGACTAAGGTAGAGACCCCCTCATACCCAAGGCAGGGGGGCCCTGGCTAGTGATCCTAGAGGAAGAGACACTGAGTGAGCAGCCATATCCCCTGGCTCACCTACTCAGCTCCTCAAAGACCAGAATTACCAAGGCTACCTTGGAGGCCAGAACTTGCCAGTCTCTAAATAGAAAAGAGGGAAATGTAGACTCACCTTTTTCTTAGCTACTGCTGCTTAGTATTCTGGTGTGTGGAAGTTTATCTAGTCAATCTAATATTGATGAAGGTGCTCTTAAAATATTGGAACAAAATTAGGCAATATTTGCATACAGAAGAAATCAAATTATAGAAGTGGTCCAAGAGGAAGATCAAGATCTTTCTTCAGAATTGGTTTATTGATCTTGTTAGATAATTAGGTAATATATTTACATAGTTTTAGAGGAATATGTGTTGTAGTGTCACTTCTAGCCAGTATTTTCTGCTCCACACGCCTGATTCTATCAGTAACTGATCTTTTGTGTTGTGATAAATTTACATAGCACAGAACGTACAATTCTAACTATTTTTAAGTGTGCAGCTCAGCAGCACCGAGCACATTCACACTGTTGTGCAACCATCCCCACCGTCCGTCCCCAGAATCATTTCCCAAACGGAAACTGTGTACCCTTCAAATAATAATTTACCATCCTCCTTTCTCTTAGCGCATC
Organism: Graphiurus murinus; assembly: GCA_004027655.1. Taxonomy (NCBI): domain Eukaryota; kingdom Metazoa; phylum Chordata; class Mammalia; order Rodentia; family Gliridae; genus Graphiurus; species Graphiurus murinus. Next base: position 24,150 of record PVLC010001213.1, on the reverse strand, counting down.
TGGTAACCTCCATTCTATGAGTTTGACTATTCCAGGTTCCTATGTGAGTGGAATCATACAATATCTGTCTCTTTATGTGTTGGCTATTTCATTTAGCATGTCTTCAAGGTTCATCCTGCTGTGGTATTATCAATTTCCTTTTTAAGACTGAATAACATTCCATCCTTTGTCTACACCACATTTTGTTTCTTCACGGCTTTCTGGACATTCATGTTGTTTCTACAACTTCTGGTACCTTTTGTGAGTAAGGCAGTTTTGCACATTGGTGCTTAAGTATCTGCTTAAATCCTTGCTTTCAATTCTATTGTGTCTATATAATGGAGTTGCTAGATAGTTTGATAATTCTGTGTTTAAGTTTTTGAGAACTGTAAGTATTCATTTTTATTAGTTTCTTATTTGCTATATTGCTTCTTGTTATATTGCCACTTTTGCTAGTTTTTATGCTTTTGATGATTCTTAATGTAGCTAGAGCACACACAAAAATATATTTATTTCTCCCTTTTCATACAAATGTAGTATATTAGATTGATATACTATTTGTAATATTTTCTGAAGATACTTGTATATCAGCACATAGAGAGCTCCTTATTCTTTTTTGACAGCTGTGCTAGAGCTTATTTAATCAGCCCTTTACTGATTGACATTGTTCTAATCTTTGCTGTAACAGAAACGTTACAGTATAAATCTGTTCATATGTAATTATGCAAAGGTGTATGGGAGATGCGAGTGTAGGATGAATTTCTAAAGTTGTATTACTGGGCCAAAGAGTGTATTTTTAATTTTTGTAACTGTTGCTAAATTTCTCTCCAGAGAGGATGTGAACGTTTATATCCCTCACTTGCAATGAGTGAATTTCTGTCTTATATATTTTTCATGGATTTTCAAGGTTTGCTAATCTGGTAGATAAAACTTGACATTGTCCTATAATTTTAATTTGTATTTCTCTTATTATAAGAGAGGCAAAAAGCAACCTTTCATACATCCAAAATCTATTTTTATTTTTCTTGGAACTTTCTGTTAATATTCTCTGCCCATTTCTCTACAGATTACTGGCCATGTTTTAACCACCACTTAGGAATTCCTTATGTAGTTGGGAGATTAGCTAGTTTTTGGGGAAATGAGTTAGAAAATATTTAAATATTTTTTCCCAGTTTGTCATCTGTCTTGTGACTTTGCTTATGATGTTTCATCCTGAAAACATACTGACTTTGCATAGTTGATAGATCATTTCTTTTCTTTCTCTATTTTTTTTTTTTTTTTTTTTTTTTTTTTTTTTTTTTTTTTTTTTTTTTTTTTTTTTTTTTTTTTTTTTTTTTTTTTTTTTTTTTTTTGGTATCTGGATTTTGAGTCATAGTTTAAAAGGACTTCTGAGTGAGTTCCAAGGTTGTAAAAGATGTCATTGCTGTTTTCTGTTAGTATTTCAGTAGCTTTAAAAAAAAAAAAAAACTCTCCTGGATTTTTTGTTTGTTTGTTTTGGAGATTATGCGAAATACATAGAGAAGTAGAAATTCTTTCATCTTATTTCAGATGACTATTTGGTTTTCCCCCAAACATTTGTTAAAACGACTTCTCAATGCAATCATTGTATATTTCACAAGAGCTAGAAGAGAGGATTTTGAATGTACTTACCATGAAGAAATGATAAAAGTGCAAGGGATGGATACGATAACTAACCTGATTGATCATTACATAATGCATACAAAGAACCAATCACATTGCACTCCTTAGATATGTATAATTATTTTGTGTATGTATCATAAAAGTTTTAAAATAAGATGGAAAGAAAGGTCAAAATGTAAGTGAATAAAGTCCTCTCTTACTCCATTCATTCGAGATAACATCTTCACTATCTGCCAACTTCTAGGTGTAATTGGACTACGCAGGGACTCTATTATATTCCTTTTATCTGCCTGTATTCATACTACACGTTCTCACTATGTTAATTATTGGAATTTGATAGTGGATTTTAATTTCTAGCATGGACAATGACTGCTTTTCTTTATTAGAATTTCTCTGGATAGCTGGTCTTTTAATTTGGAACATATTACGCTTGGAAAATAATTTAAGAGGAGTTGACAACATCAGAATGTTGAGTCTTCCCATTCGTTTGCTTTTACTTTTGTTGTATCAGGAATAATTTATTTAAATGTTTTCTTCAGAAAGGTTATACATGCTTCAAGTTTAAGTTTCTCCTTGGTAATTTATCTTTTGATATTTTGCAAATGGTGTCTTTTTTTACACTTTATTAATACTATCAAAAAAATGTTTTTGGTGCTCTGGGGATTGAACTCAGGGGCATTCTACCTCCGAACTACACTCACAGTCCTATTTTAAAATAGGGTCTCACTAATTTGCAGAGGGTCTCACTAAGTTGCTGAGGCTGACCTTGAACCTACAATCCTCCTGCCTCAGCCTCCCAAGTACTGGGATTACAAGCGTGCACTACCACGCCCAGCTAACACTATCAATTTTTGATATGTTCTGCTAACTTATTAAGCTAACTTACTATCTGAAATAGTTTTTAAGAGAATTCTGTACAGTTTTATAATTATAGAAATGATTCCTATAAATAGTAATCATTTCCACCTCCTTTACAATTTTATTCTTCTAATTTATATATCAAATCTCATTGTATAATACCACTAAAAAAGTGTCAGAAGTAAAAGCTATAATGGGCATCTGTATCAAGTTCTGTAGTGTGTGTGTGTGTGTGTGTGTGTGTGTGTGTGTGTGTGTGTGTGTATGTTACTGGGGACTAAATCCAGGGTTGTTCTACCTCTGAGATACGACTTTTTATATTTTTATTTTAAAACAGAATGTTGATAAGTTATCATGCACTGGCCTCAAATCTGCGATCCTCCTGCCTCAACCTCCCAAATAAATACTGGGATTTACATGCATATACCATCGGTCCCAGTTACAAGTTCTATGCTTTAAAAATTATCTATTTCAGACAGTATCTCCTGCTTTCTATTATAGAAATTCAAGACTTTTACTCAAATACACTATCTTCACTCTTTGTGCCTTTCTATTTCCCAATTTGGATTAGTGGTGGTATCTTGTGTTGCTAAAGTTTATCACATGTAGATTCAATTAGCAAGCTTTGTCTTACATATTTTGTCCTTAGATATTATTCTAAAGAAGTATGTCACTATTATGATTATAAAAATCTTATTCATAAGTAATCCATAAAAGAGTAATATGCTTCTTGCTAACCTTTGCTGCTCCATAGAGAATGTGCAATTGGTGTCGATTCAATCATTGTACAGTCAGTTTCTAGCTTTATGCATCTATCTCTCCTTGGCCACATGTCATTGTTAACCTTCCTGGGGTCTTGTGTTATTCTCTTCTGAAAATTCTTCTATTTCTGCAGTAAGAATTTTGGGTAATATTTTCCTGGGGGATTATCAGTGATGTGCTTTTTATGTTAGTGAATACCAGTAAATGTTTTCATTGTACCCTTATGCTTCACAGATATTATGGCTGGGTATAGAATTCAAGGGCTAGGTTAATCTTCCTTCATAACTTTCAAGGCTTTTCCATCTTGCCTGCTGGTTTCTACTGTTGCTGATGGAAAATCTAATACCAATTTTATTTTCATTTCTAGACATGTGGAAAATTATCCACCTGCTCATCGAAAGTTTTCAGAGTATTCTGTGTATTCTTTGGAATTTGGGCATTTTATCAGTTTGGATGTGAGAACATGTTTTTAGTTTTTTTCCTTGTGCCTGCTTAACCCTAAGTAGACATTCTTAATATGAAGACTTCTAGCTTTTTTCAATTCATAATATCACTGTCAAATATATTCTTATCCACATTTTGAAAATACAGTTCAGAGGTGGGCACAGAAACATCTACAGTGTACAGGACAAACACAGAGCAGAAAATTATGCAGTCTAAAGTATTGTCTCAATATGCCTGTAATCCCAGTACTTGGGAAGCTGAGATAGAAGTATCAAAGGCTTGAGGCCAGTTCCCAGTAACTTAGTGAGACCTTGTTTCAAAAATAAAAATAAATAAAAATAAAAAATAGGGCTGGGAGCATAGCCCAGTGGTAGAGTGCCCCTGGGTTCAATCCTCAGTAACACACACACACACACACACACACGCACATACACACACACCACACACACACATACACACACACACACAAATGTATATCTATCATCTTTCAGAGAGATAAACCAATCTGTCCAAGTCACTATCTAGTTTCTCCATTATGTTAATCTTATAGTGACAAACATTTACCAGAAGGCCAAAATTAAAACTGTGCTTGTTGTAAAATATAAACCATTTTGCTTTCACTTTGGAAAATTGGATAGTTGCTGCCTTAGAGTTTTGGTGTTCATAATAGTAATGATTAATAATAAATTGATATGCTTACCTTTACAAGTTCTATCTACTGTAAAAGAAAAAGTGAAGACATACTTGAATAGTTACATCCCCATTCACTCTTTTCCTCTAGCAAATTATTTCTTCTATGGGGCCCTCATGGTGAAGAGGACCTAGAAGTTGTGCAAATAGGATCTGTTGAAGTAAGCCGTATCAGAACTTGGGGTTCATTAAATCCTGTTCAAACCTTCTCTGATGGTGGAGAGAAAAGGTGTGTGTGTGTGTGTGTGTGTGTGTGTGTGTGTGTGTGTGTGCGCGTTACTGGGGATTGAACCCAGGATATGTGTGTGTATACACATATGACCTCTTAATGAATTAGAATAATGAACTGAGAGAGGCAAGACCATGTGCTCTCAACATGTCACAGATCATCAAGACTTTATGAGTCATAATGTTTTTAAGCCAGGGAGTTCCCCGAGGTCATATTGCAAATCAGTGGTAGAGTAAATATTAAGTATTTTTTAAAGATACCAAATTCTTTTCCCATCATGTCAGCCGAGGGCATATTTCCTTGCCTCTTTTCTCTGCAGGCAGCCGGGACAGTTGCCATGACTAACAAGGAAAGCACAACATTCCCTCTACTATATTGAGCTATGTAGGCTACAAGTACTGTGAGCTAGAGTTTCACCCCCAGCTTAGTGGTGAGCCCTCTGACCAGAAATACACAGAGGAGGGTATGTTCACCTCAGGGCACAAGGACTGGAATTCCAAAGGCCACTGGTAGCTGTTCTGTGTTTTTTGTTGTTGTTGTTTTTGCGGTACTGGGGATTGAACTCAGGGGCATTCTACCTCCAAGCTATACCCCCAGCCCTATTTTTTTTATTCTTTATTTTGAAACCGAATCTCACTAAGTTGCAGAATGCCTCACTAGGTAGCTGAGGCTGGCCGAGACCCCGGATCCTCTGGTCTCAGCCTCCCGAATGCTGGGATTACAAGCATGCACCACCACACCCGGCTTGTTCTGTGTTTTATTGGATGGAATAAAACTAGTTTTGTGATATATAACCAAAATACTCTGTACCAGGGTCTCTCAGCCTCAGCCCTATTGACACTTTGGGCTGGTTAATTCTCTCTGTGGGGCCTTGTCCTATATATTGTTGATGCTTTGAAGAAACCCTGGCCTCTGTCTACTACATACTAATTGTGACAGCCATACATATCCCTAGATTTTGACAAATGTCCCCTGAGGGGAAAAATAGCCCCCTGTTGAGAACCACTGATCTATTCACATTTACTAGAAAAATTTGGAGGAGGGGTAAATAACTCTAGAATATATACAACGTGTATGTGTGTGTGTGTGTGTGTGTGTGTGTGTGTGTGTGTGTGTATGTGTTAGTAGAGATTGAACCCAAGGATATTTTATCTCTGAGCTACACCCCAGCTCTATTTTGTTTTTTATTTTGAAACAAGTTCTTGCCAAGTTTTCCACACTAGCATCGAACCTGAGATCCTCCTGTCTCAGTCTCCCAAGTACTGGGTTTACAAGTGTGTGCCACCACATCCAGCTACACAACGGGTTTTGAAAAATAACATTCTACTTTTCACACTGGACTTTTTGAAGATGATGTGTTAAAACATAAACATTCCAGGCTTTGGAAAGAATCTTTATATAAATACAGTGAACCCCTGAGACCAACAGGGAGCAAGACCGAAACACACAAAATAAAATTCTGTGTGTGGCATGAGAAATACTTCTCCAAAGAGATTATTCATCTCCGTCTTGTGTTACTAATGGTCACAAACACAACAATTAATCTCTGTGCATGCCTTTAAGCTACAAATGTCTAAACATGATAAAAATATATATATTCTTGCTTTGAAAATAGAACAACTATTTGTAAAGATGGTGCAGTCAGCAGGATGCTTTGCTGGCGCTCCCTGGATTCTATTTTTGCTGAGAGGAGCGGCTGCCTTTAAAAAGAGACAGAGCCTTGGAATATGTTGAACCACTTTTGCTGCACATTTTTGCTTGGATAAATTTGCTTAATGGTCATAACTTGTGCCCCGAAAGATAATCAGGTGCCAAATGTTTGGAAGGCGAGTGAAGGAATTACTCAGGCAGCCCATGAAGCTGAAATAGAACAATTTCCAGAAACGCGTTTGAATGTTTCCGACTGTTGCCTAATACTGACATTTCGGACTTCCGTTTACTGTATGGATACTGGAATGTTGCTTAAGTTGCCTATAAAAGGAATTTTCTGTTTCTCTAACACTGATCCAACCTATGCTTCTTAAGTAGGGGGGTGGCAGTAAGGCTGGCAGGAGGGATTGGGAGGGGTAACAAAATGTAACATTTTTTCTAGTGAAAAAGAAGAGTCTTTATGTAAAAATGACTTATTTATAAGTTCAAAGTGTTATTTTGTTCTAAGATTTTAAAGAATGCCAGACCCTCAGGTCTAAAGGGGTAAGTGTGTGTGTGTGTGTGTGTGTGTGTGTGTGTGTGTATAGTCATCTCTTGTATCTGGAAGGAAGTTTATTCCAGGATCCTGGAAGATACCCAGATCTGCCAATGCAGATATATATGTATATATGTATATATTTATATGTATGTATATGTATGTATATATGTATACATATGTATATATGTATATGTATATATGTATATTTACATATATATGTAAATATATATGTAAATATATATGTAAATGTATATATGTACATATATACATTTGCCTACTATAAAATGGTATAATATTTTCATATAACCTATGCCTACCTCCAGTATACTTTAAGTCATCTCTAGATAGCTTATAATACCTAATTAAATGCTAGGTAAATAGTTGTTATACTGTATTGTTTAGGGAATAATAAGATACAAGTATTGTACAGACAATTTTTTCACATATTTTCTATGTGTGGTTGATAGAATCGATGAATTCAGAACCAATGGATACAGAGGTCTGACTGTATATATAAAATGACTGCATGTGTGAGTATATATAATACGTGCATATGTTACATATACACATATATAAATATTTATAAACATACATACACATATATTATGTATTTGGTTTCTTTAACAACATGTAGTGCTGAAAAACACCATTACAGAGCCCCATGGAAGAAAAATCCTATTTGATTTGTGAGGTTATAGGTAAAATTTTTCTCACTTTTTTTTGTATTTCAATAACACTTCCATAATGTCATTTGCTAAATCAGCCAGTCGATTCATTAATTAGCCAGCCAATTGGCTATAGGCCTAAAGCAGGGTAAGGCTTGAAGCTTTCTGGAGGAGCATGGGTACAAAGTATGAAATGATCCCAGTAGTTGGAAGGCTGGTACAGAAGAATAGCAGGTTGGAGGCCAGCCTCAACAATATAATGAGACTCTCAGCAACCTAGAGAGACTCTGTTTTAAAAAAATAAGTAAAAAGGTTTGGAGGTGTAGCTCGGAGGTAGACTGCCATCCCCAGTACCACATAAATAAATACATGAATAAATATGTTAAATAAATAAATAAATACATAAATAAATAAATGCATGATTGAGCTGTAAAAAAAACCACCAATCCAGGAACCATGACTCCAAGTCTCTTTTTCAGCCAGTATTTCTGAATGTGTAGAATATTTTTATTTAGAGAAGGAATAAACACGGCATACACATACTCTCCAACAGAGAAAAAATATGTGAATAGCTCTCTTATAATAGCAGGATAAAGAAGATAGAAGCAAAGAAAGCCATCATAAAATGAAAAGGGGTGTGTGTATGTGTGTGTGTGTGGGGGGGGTGCCTGCCAGAAATCAAAAGCTTTGATGAAATCCAAAGAAGCCATTTTCAGGACTCTTCTCTGCTCAACCTGTTTGAAAGAGCAAAGGCGTCCTTTCCTTTTCCCAGCTCAGAAAAGAGAAAATTCAAAGGGAAACTTGAAATGAAGAAGCAGCCAAGGTTACGGTGTTTCTTTCATAATAGATGCGGTAGTTCTGAATCAGGCCAGAAATGTTCCAAAAAAAAAAAAAAAAAAAAAAACCTAAGTAAATAAATGAGTAAAAAGTAAAGTTCCCTTGAGATGCTAGTGTACTGAGGAAAGCAAATAGAGGAAATGGGAAATGATGTGTTGGATATTGGTCCTTCAACCTAGAGCAGTCGGAGAACTCTTGAAACTATTGCTGGGAGCAAGGGCACCTGCAAGCACCTTCTTCCCCAGCAGGAGGTGCTAGGGTGGGCTCCGGTTCTTCCTACATCTTTTTATCCTGCTCTCTGTCTTCTCCACTCCCCTCTGCTGCAGCAAAGTAGAAGGAAGAACTCAGCACTGCCTGCACACCTCAGCTAAAAGGCATCTGCTGTACATACCTCTAATATTCTGAGTGTGAAATCCTAACTATAAATACCTGAAAGAATGAATGCAAACGTGTTTTTAAACTAAAATGTGCTATGCAAAGTGGAGTTATTAATATCGGGAAAAATAACACACTCAAAGACCTGGGAATCGAAAGTTTCAGTCTGCTCTGTTGTGAGTGGGAAACATTTTAGAAAGGGACCTGGAGGTGCGACACCCAATTGTGTTGACTTATGTCTTTGCTGATTGCTTTCATGCATGCAATCATTTGGATAATTGACCATGTAATCAATATCTATATCCATAAATTGTATTAAAAAGTCTTTGGGGGCAACAGAATTCTCTCGGTCCTGGCATATTTTCCATAATTTCTACCCTATGTCAACCTACCACATTGGCTTCCTATACTACCAGGGTAAGAGCAGATTCTATCTTAACTAAGAAAAGAGAAATTCAAAGATTCCCTCTTGAAAAGAGTTTGTGAAAAATACAAATGGGAAGTAGTTGGGAACAAGATAATATCTTATTATCTATGACATATTAGTTGGGGTTTTTCATTCATTTCTATTAATAAAGAAAAGTCTGCCTTCAGATAATCCAAGAAACCCTTTAACTATGCAGTTTTAAAATTAAAAACATAATTGATGCATAGCAATTATACATATATATGGGGCACAGTATAAAGTTTCAATACATATATACAATGTGTAATGATCAGAGCAATTGGCATATCCATCAGCTTAAGCTTTTATTGTGTGTGTGTGTATGTGTATGTGTGTGTGTATGCGTGTATGCTTGGAACATTAAAAATTCTTTCTACCAGTTCTTTTTAAATATACAGTTAATTGCTGTCAACCATAGTTACCCTGCTTTGCTATAAAACAGGTTGTATCAGGGCTTGCTGTGTTATAAATCATTCTAAAATTTAGAGGTTTGAAAGAGCAATCATTGATAAGGGAATGATTCTGAATTTGAATTGACCTTAGAAGAACAGTTCTACTGGTCTTGCCTGAGTTTACTCATCCACCTGTGGTCAGTGGGTAGGTTGCCCAGGGGCTGCTGGTCTAGGTTCTAGAATGGCCTTACTTACATGTTTTGATGTTGACGCTGGTTGCCAACTGAGGCCAGAGGACTCAGAGGGATGACAGGGTCAGGTGTCAGGACAGCCTCAGCCCATGGCAGTTTCAGGATTCCCAGGAAAGCCCTGACAGGCAAACACTTTTGAAGCCTCTTTGGGTAACATTTACTGATGTCCCCCTAGTGGAAGTAAGCCACATGGCCTAGCCCAGATTTAAAGGTCTGAGAAACAAACTCCTGATGAGGGATTCTTCCAAGTCACATGGCAAAGGAATCTGAATAAAGAGATGCAAGAGAGAAATTTTGGGTCATTTTTCAACCTATCATATATGGCTGCTGGTGTATTTTTAAAATTTAAGTCAGGCCGTGTATGGTGGCTCATGTCTGCAATCCCAGTACTTGGGAGGCTGGGATAGAAGGATTGCCAGTTGGAGGCCAGCCTCAGCAATATAGTAAGGATTGGGAATGTAGCTCAAAGATAGAATGCCCCAGTACCCCTCTCCCCCAAATTAAGTTAGAAGGTACATTAGAAGTTCATTCAGGCAAAACTCCTATCAAAAGATCAAATCAACAGCCCAACAGTTAAGTGGCATTTCAGTCTCTGCTGTAAGTATTACAAATCCCTTGATTAGAACAAAATGTGATTGTATCCGTATAGCTTCCACCTACTGGTTTTACTCATGGGACCAGTCATGCAGTCTGATCAGATCTTAGGTCCATGTGTCAGCTATTCTGCTATGTGAAGTAATTGCCTTGGCCCTTGAGCCATCCCTACTACAGGTTCCTTATCTTGAATCCTTCCACAATTTCTCATCAGATATGGTTTCGAGGCCCTTAAACATTCCACTTGCTCTCCTCTGCCCCAACTTGAAAGTCTGATGCCAATGGGAGTGATATTCTAAGTGTGATCCACCAGCATGCGGGAAAGAGAACTATTGGTTATCTGTTCTTTGCCCTAGAGCTCACCATTAATACGGGTTGTGTGAGGAGCCATGAGTTCCCAAAACCTATACACCGACACTGTTTTGGAAGAAGATACTGATCCTTATATTTTGTTCTTGTCAAATTTTGCCTACGAACATTGATGACATTTTCAAGTTCCCACAGGATCCTCAATATAATATTGGTTTGCAAAGTGTTTAAATGACACAGATGTCATCCATGACTCTAGTCAGTGTGCTTTCTGGATCTCTACTCGGGTGTTGGGTGAACTATTGAGCAGGACAGGGCCAAAGACAAAACTGTAGGATGGGCCACTAATTGGCATCATGACAATTGGTCTAACGGTACCATCCTTTTACTTTGGCTTTGACATGTCACTTCAGAGTGACACAATGTCAAATCCAGTTCTACAGTGTCTATCTTATTGTTCTGATTCACCAGAGTAGTTAACCCAATTTACAAAAAGAAGCGTGAGTCATGCAACTCCTAGTAAGAACAACTGCCTTTTACTAAATCTTTACTACATATTCTTTCCTCATTGTTGTATCTGAGACTGACAATTCAGCCGACCTATCTGGAAAACCGCAATACCAATCTCCTCTGAATTCCTGATTTTTTTCAGTATTCTGCAGGTCATTCCCGAAAGGTCACCGACAGAGCATTCAGATGACTCTGGGGTCAGCTCTACCTCTATCTCCTGGATGTTATGCCCTGAGGCCAGCCGACCAGCTGATTGCTTATTAGGCAGCTGTTTGCACCCTTTGCTTAGCTCAGACATCAAAACTGGTGCACAGATTCATTCCTCCATTCGATGTGAACTTATTAAACATCAATTATGTCTTATGCAATGCTAAGAACTCGAGGTAAAGATGAGCAAGACTCAAGTCTGTGCGTGTTGTTGATGTGGGGGAGTGTGTGGTGTGTCTGTGGGTCTGTGAGAGTATTTGAGGGGGAGGGACAGGGGTGCACAGAGGAAAATATGTGGGGTGCTGGCCAATGTGTTAGAGGTTGTCTTAACTTTTAAAAAAATCATGATTGAAAAATAAAAGTTTGCCAGGTGTGGTGGCTCACGCTTGTAATCCCAGCATTCGGGAGGCTGAGACCGGAGAATCCGGGTTCGCAGCCAGCCTCAGCTACCTAGTGAGGCACTCTGCAACTTAGTGAGACCTGGTTTTAAAATAAAGAATAAAAAATAGGGCTGGGGGTGTAGCTTGGAGGTAGAATGCCCCTGGGTTCAATCCCCTGTACCTCAAAAAAAAAAAAAAAAGAAAAAGAAAAGTTTTACATATTAACCATGTACAGCATGATGTTTTGAAATACATAAACACTGTTTAATGGCTTGAGGCCATTAATCTATGCATTAACTCACATACTTATTTTCTGTGATGAGGACACTTAAAATCTGCTTTCTTAGAAATTTTTAAGGCTGCAATACATTGTTATTGATTATAGTCACCATGTTGTACAATAGATGTGGTGAACTTATTCTTCCTGCCCTTCGTGCCTAACTGAAGTTTTGTACTGTTTGACCAACATGTCCTCCCATGCCCAGTTTCAGTAACCACCATTCCATCTTCTGTTTCTTTGAGATCAACTTTGTAAAATTTCATATTTTAAAATGGCATGGATCATGCAGAATTTGTCATTCTGTGCCTGGTTTATTCAGCTGTTGCTTAGCTTGAATATAAGGCCTCAGAGAGCTTATATTTGAGTTAGAAAGTCAAGAAATTCAATGTAATAAAAACAAAGGTGATGTTTTGGAGATATGGTCAGGTTCCGGGGGGAACTCAGAGGAGCACCTTGCCAAGAAGACTGTGGAGATCAGGAAATGCTTGAAGTAAGATGTTGAGGTGGGAATGCATAAAGTCGAGCACTCAGAAGGGGCCTGTGGGCATTTCTGAGTTTGTTTGGGCTGGAGGGCCATTTGTGAATGAACATGCTGGAAATAAAGCCAAAAGATTCCTTCGTTTGCTATGCTTTGGAGTAGAGACATATGACTAGTTTCAAGTAGAAAAGCAACATAATCAACTCTGTGGCTTAAGCATCTCTCTAGAAAGGGTTTGGAAGATGGTGTTTCTAAGAGAGGAAGTTGGAGTAAACTAAGAGACATATAGTTAAGAACTGAATCAAGGCTGTGATGGCAGTGATGAAAATCAGACACATTTAGAATCTTGCGTTTAGGAAAGATCGTGACACTTTCATTGGTTGAATTGGACAGATGTGAGCAACAGGATTCTAGGATGACTCTCCTGCTCCATTAATTGGATAGATGGTTGCACATTTACTGTGGAAGGGAATAGGTTATTGATTTTATGTTACGATTTCCAGAGTTATACACATTTTATTACATTAAAATCCTTTTGAGATTTGTGTAGGTTGTCATAACTATTTCCTTATGTGTCTAGGTGAAAATAGTTTAGAATATCCCCTTAACTCCTAAACTGTTTGTCCCTTTAGTATCCCATGTGGTTGAGACACCTTGGTATTTTCCATACTAAAGTCTGTCTGACACTCGAGCATGTGCTGTTTTTCCTCACTGAGGCGAGAATTTATTTTCTCCTGAAGTTCCCATCAAGTTTGCTCTACCAATAAACTTCTCTTAATCTAAAAAATATCCAAATTGCCTTCTCCCTTACCATCTAGGAGAAGAAATGATCGAGAGTCTGTCTAGGATTTCTCAGGTACTGTGCTGTTTTTGCAAAATGAGATTTAGAGTCCGCGTCTTGGTGCCTAGAGTCTATCATCACTCATTTGCATTCCTTGTTTTTGTTCCAATTTTATGGTTTATTTCAAAAGTGCATTATCCATTTCCGACATCTGGACAAGAAGTCTTAGGATATAATCCTACTGAGAGAGAGATTGGATCTTGCTTGTAGAATTTCAGGCCTAGAAGAGACTGAAGGGTCTATCTACCAGTCCTCACTCTACAGGTGAGAAAAAGTTCTGAGAGATTGCATGACATGTGTAAGATTGCATACTTGGAAGAAAGCCAGGCCTAGAACATGTGTATTCTGAGTTGTAGCCAACTTTGTGTTATGGTTTTCCTCCAGAAGGAAGTCAGACACTAGGACTAAGGTGAAGAATGCAGTGTGTCTCTTCCAGCTCACCAGAAGCCAGAGACACCCTAAGAATCCACATGGAAGTATATAGTTGTGTGACACTATGAGGATGTCCTTATTCAGTCACATGTCAATCCTTGGGTACTAATGTGGCAACTAACCAAGCCCGGAATGTTATTCTTGCTCATATGTAAACTTGAACCAGCCCTTTGCAGTCTGATCTATTTCAGGGGAATTCCAGAAAGTCACACTTCACAATTGCTCCCTGGAAGAGAGCACCAACTATGTCTAAAAAGAAAAACAAATTATACTCGATGTGGTGGCCCACACCTGTACTTCCAGTACTTAGGAGACTAAGACAGGAGGATCACAGGTACAAGGCCTGCCTCATCAATGCAGTGAGACCCACAGTGATTTAGTAAGACCCTGTTTCACACTGAAAAATAAAAAAAGGTCGGAGGTATGTTTTGGAAGTAGAACACTCCTGAGTTCCACAAAAAAATAAAGAAGGAAATAAGAAAGAAAGAGGAAAGAGGGAGAAAGGGAGAGAAAATAAAGGAAAGAGTTCTGACACTGAGAGAGGCCATTTGCTTTGAGAAGGGTCACACAGATCCCGTGCCTGATGAGTGCTGCACGGTAGCCATTGGCCCATGAACAGATGGGGGTGGCTTACAAGATGATCCCTGTGCCACATTCTGGCCTGTTCTTGGCTATAGCATGAGTGCTGCTGTATGAACTGTCACCAATACTTAGATTGCAAGGCTTCAGGAACTGGGCCTGAGGAGAAAGAACGCCCTCTAGAAGAAGCTAGGTTGCCTGCTTGAAGGGGATGTTGTAACTGACTCTAAGGAGAAAGTTGTCAGCCCGGGGGACTACTGGAGAGAGCTCCCATTAGGACATTAGGAGGGTCAGCAAACAACATGTAGATGGAGCATAGATGTTTGTGGCGCCAGGGACCTTTTAGGTTACTATGGTATGGGTATAATTTGAAGATCCCCCAAAGAGCCATACATAAAGGATGGAATTGGTCACTGTTTTGGGTCTTCAAGAGATGGAGCCAAAGTGGAGTGGGATTGACATGTGAATATAATCCAAGTACTTGGAAGGCTGAGATATAAGAGGATCACAGGTTGGAGGTCAGCCTGAGCCCTCAGCAATTTAATTAGACCTTGTTTCAAAGTAAACAATAAAAAAGGTTGGTGGTGTAGGTTGGGGGTAGAATGTCCCTGGATTGAAGAAGATTGAGCCTAGTGGGAGATCTCTAGGTTGGTTGTGGGCTGGGGGTGCCCTTGAGCCAGATCATGGGACCTCAGTTTTTCAATCCCCCTCTCTTTCTGACTTGAGATGTGACCACTTGCTCCAACAGATGCTCCAGTTATTGCCATCTGCCCCCTCATCAAAGGCTAAGCCAAAGGGGCTGTCTTGTCCTGGACTTGAACCTCTGAAATTGTGAGCTCAATAAACCTTTTCTCTTTATAAGTTCATTGCCTCAGACATTTCATTGAAATAATATGAAGCTGACTGATAACACAGAGATCCTATCTTTTGCAACATTTTTCTTCTAGGATATCGGCATCTTCTTGTGGAACCAGGAAAACAGTAGATCTAACGGCATTTCTATATTCTATCTGCACAAAAGCCCTCAGCCACTGCCTTTTCTTTCTTTTAATTTTACTTCCTTAGAACAACTGGAATAAAATGAGCTTGCCTCTTCAGTGTAAAGAGTTGTCCATTGCGGGGGGTGGGGGGGGAGAGGAGGAATGTAATAGCCCTGCTCCTCTCTGTCTACCCTCACCCCTCATCTCAATTGTTAACCTAGCATGTTCTTTCTATATATAATTTGGCATTAGGGGCAATAAAATTAAAGTAGGAGTCAAAGGTGGATGCCAAAATCCTCAAATCTTATTTCGCAAAAATTTAGCTGTGGCTCTCAGCTTTACCAAAGGTTCTTCGGCAAGCAGAGCTGCAGACCTGGGGACAGATGACAGAAATCACCAGCCCCAGCAATGGATGACTGAAACACATCATAGTTTCTATACTTTTTCTTTCCTCATGTTGAAGAGAAGAACAAATATTCATGTTCGTACTACTCATCCTTCTGCCTTTTTAATAGCATTTTAATCCTTACAAAAGATATTATATGATAATATCCATGTTGATAATTTGTTTCTTCAAACTTTCTTTAATCTCTGAAGAGCTCTGGGGTACATTAGGTCTGCCAAGAGGCTGCCCCAGGTCTGGGCTCACATACCTTGAACCTGTGACAGGATTACAAGACATGGTGCTTTCTCAATAGATCCTGTTGGCGTGAATATGTGTCCACTGATCACATGCCTGTAAAGTTCAAGTAGATTTAAGTATTCACGGCAGTGTCAAGTGGGAGGATAACTCTCTAGCCCATCATCAACTTGGGCTTTAGACTTTTTGTGGCAAAGTTTAAATTCTACCAAGAAAAGATCTCAGGGTCCCTTGAGAAATGAACTTGAGCTCAAGTAAGCAGATTGTTTTGGGGTCACCTTGTACACATTCTGCAAAAAATAATAACATTAGATGTCTCAGTGCCAAATATTCTATCAAATACTGGATGCTAACTATCTACCAATGAAGTGGCAGACTTCTTTCAAGCCTAGTGAAACTGGCCAGGATACCAGTTCTTATCCAATTCCAATTGACTGTGCCCTGAAAAAGCGTGATAGCTGATTGTGCCTCCCAAAACATACTGTGCAAGCCAGAACTATTGAAGCAGGGCAAAGGGAAGGCCCCCCTGTTTTTTTCCTTAGAGGGAAGATTGTGCCTTCTCAGGCAATAAGACCTCATGAACTTTTGCCTAAATGCATGCTCCACCCCGAGCCTGTGTTAACATCTCAATCTACTCAAGTCCAGCCACCATTTGAAACTACCTACGTCCAGTCTCCAAAACTGATTTCCATGATTGCAAAGTGTAAGCTTGCTACACATTTTGAAAAGAAGGTTATCAAAGGACTTACATGTTAAGAGGACCTCTCTGAAGTTCATGAGAACAAGCTTCAGATGGCCTTGTGATTCCCCAGATGAAAGGAATGACAGAAGTGCAAATTATTGGCATTAAATGGGAGAGGAGAACATTAGAAACTCGAAGGCAGTTTGGGGGGAAATAAAAACTAAGAACAAAGGGAAGGAAATTAAATTCAGAGCTGCTCCTTAAAAGGTTGGGTTCTGATTTTGATCTTGGGGGAAAAAAAACCTTCGAGGAAAAGCTATTTCTAACTCTGCCCATGTTCTAATCTTTTATAATATCTTTCATCTATTGCTTGATTTGGGAGGACGGAGGGAATGGGCAGTGATAAAGTCATTGTAGGATTAACATTTAAAAATAACAGCTTGTTTATATAAAGTGATGGCCATTGTACACATCTGTCAGGAATAATCTAGGTCAGCACAGAGTAAAAAAGAATAACTTGCAGAGGTATAACAAAACAGCAGTCACAAGCATTCTTCTCTCAGTGTTACTTGCTATTTATCTCCTTAGTAAAGATGTATTTCATTTGGAGTAGAAAAAAAATAAACTGTAGGTATTGAAAGGGGGTGACAATGTCATTCTGTTAAGAATCCATGTGTGTGTCCCTCTTTTTATCTTCAGCCCCTCAGGGAAATCCAACAAGGAATGCTCTTGGTCAAATTCACAGTTATATAGCCAGGTGTGGTGGTACGTATTTAAAATCCTGGTACTTAGGAGGCTGAGATGGGAGGATCACAGGTTTGAGGACAGTGTGCAGTAACATAGTGAGGCCCGGGGATTCAGCTCAGAGGTAGAACGCCCCTAGGCTCAATCCCCAATACCACACACACATTGAGAGTTATGTAGTCTGCAGCAACATCTTAGATTGTAAGATTGTCATGATTTATGACCTCATTAATAAAAATGGAGAACATTTGCATAAAAATACTTATCTATAGTAAATATAATATTGTTTTTAACGTTAGCATTAGTCATAACAAGTGCAAGAAAAACATCGTTTGTCCTAGAGCCAGAGCATAAGGTTGTAAGGCTGGAGACCAGCTCCCTGCCTCAGTTTTCTGAACTGTAATGGAGATAATACCATCTGTCCCGAGACTTTCAAAGGTGCAAAGAAGTTAAATAAGATAAAAGATTTGATGATTCTCTGAAAAGTTTAAATTGATAGGATGATTATAGTCAGTAATTAAGACACCCATTCTGGGTGGGGGAATGACTACAGGTAATGCCAGCCTTAGACATTATGAGAAATCATGGGGTACTATTTTGGGTACTACTTCCTTCAGGCTTCCTAGCAAAAGCCACTTTTCTCTACCAACACACACATAGCAGTGTCCCCTGCTTGCTCCTCCCCCACCCGACTCTCTCATTCCTGTCCCCCCCCCCTTTTTTTTTTTTTTGCGATATTGGGGATTGAACTCAGGGGCATTCTACCTCCGGGCTATACCCCCATCCCTATTTTTTATTCTTTATTTTGAAACCGAGTCTCACTAAGTTGCGGAGTGCCTCACTAGGTAGCTGAGGCTGGCCGCGAACCCAGATCCTCCAGTCTCAGCCTCCCGAATGCTGGGATTACAAGCATGCACCACCACGCCCAGCTCCTGTCCCCTTTTAAAGCTTTCTTATCTCAGGACTCTGCAAAGCAGTTTGAGATGCTGTGATCATGTTTTCATTTGTCATTCTTTCTAGGCCTTTCTACATTTTTAACATGGAACATATGTCTAAACCCACAGGAGTGACTTAATGGCAAGAGATTTGAGGTTCCTGTTCATTCATTCATTCATTCATTCATTCTTATGTCCTTCAATCTTTCGATCATTGATTCATCACCTACCCATTGAGCTTTGACTCTTCCAGGCAACGTGCTCGAACTAGAAATGCAACTAAGAAGAGGAGTGGAGTCTGAGCACTGGCCTTCCTGGGAAATAGATGCCTAAATAAGAAATGACGGACATGATGACGGTTCCGTAGGGCACCCTGGGATGCTAAGGGAAAGCTTCCAAAAGAAAGGTCTTGGGACAGGATGCTTGGGAGATGCTGGAGGAAGCTGTGTAGGTTTTGATGCCATCACTTAAGAGAGTGATGTCTCCCAAACAGAAACAAGGCCAGTTCTGTTGTAAAGTAGACTGAGACAGGAGAGAGGGTATTGCATTGGGGGGTCACATGCCCTAGATTGGGCCTCCATTCTACCTTCAACCAGCTCTCATCTTCTGGAGAATTCTCTTGACTTTGTTGAACCTCAGCTTCCTCCTTGAAAAAGAAAAGGAAAAAGAAAAAGGCAAAAGAGATGACTTTTGTGGTCCTAATCGTTTTAAGTATTTTTCTAATGCTTAAATTGACCCTTTCTAGTGGAGGAATTACATGTTAAGTCTAAGGCCCCCAAAATGCAGTATTTCTTGGATATATACAAAGGACTAATTTTATTGCCTGCCTACTTTTCGGTGAAACTATTTCTTTGTCGCTGGTCCTGGCTACACCTACACCTTTCTTTGGGAATCAGTTACAAAGGGCTTGGTCAGATGAATGACAGCCATGTGCTCTATGCTGCTAGCTACAGGCAATGAAAAATGGTCCAAAAAGCAACCTGGGATGCTCAACAAATGCACCATCTTCATCAGCATTTGTATGTTGGGATCAGAATCCAGACTACTGCACATGGCAAATTTAGTGAACCTCGTTAATGTTACCTCCATATCAGATTCATGTGCCTGATGAGCAGCAACCAGTAAATGAACACAGGTGGGTAGAGCAAAGCAAGTTTAGCAGAGAGGATACCCCTAGGAAAGTGGGGGATGGCTAGCCTCAACTGTGCTATCCCCCAGAAAGCATGATGGTAATCTACAGAAGGGAAAAGGGTACAGAAGGGGCAGTCCAGGGGAAAACTAGCACAAGATTTGACCAAATCAAGATTTTCAGACTTCTTGGCGCTAGTGGACATATGGTGGACCATTGAGCAGTCTACAGTTCTGGGAAGCAAGCTTGTAAATTCTCCTGCATAGCAAATATGACAAGGTTAACGACGGATAATTACAGGAATGGGAAGAGGGACCCTGATCAGCTTGACCAGGGGAAAGAGACTGTCCTCTGTTTATTTGTTTGATTTGTTTTAACTAACACTAAGAAGAGAGAATGGCTCAAGCCTCTCAAAGCCTCTCACAAGGGAATATTTATTTTAAACTTTGTTTGGGGGGCTCAGTTATGCTGAGGGAGGTAATATAAAAATATTAGAGGAAATAATAATTCTAAATCAGATAAGCATACTTTGTCATGCAAACTTTCCTCCTTATCAAGCTTTTAAAAAACATGACCCCAGGGCTAGGGATGTAGCTCAGTGCTAGAGCACTTGCCTTGCAATGCAGGCCCAGAAAACACACACACACACACACACACACACACACACACACACACACACACACGAACACACACAAACACACATTAATAAAGCCAAATCAAAATGACAACTTCTTTCAGGCATATAACTATAAAAAATAAAAAGCACTCTAGAAGTCATTTGATCCAAACCCTACACTTCAGAGACAAGGAAATTGAAGCTTGATAGGATAAAATATTTGGTTAAGAACCCACAGCTGGTTGGAAGTAGGCCAAGACCTGAATTCTGATTTGTAGGCTGTGGGTTCACTCCTCTTCACCTTGCTATCTACCCCAGATTTTACCTTTTGTCTTGAGGTGGTACATATTGCAGAAGCCCCTGTCTCCCTTGTAGTCTGTTCTGGTTCCTCATCTCTGGAGAGAACAAGGGTTCCCTGGCCCATGCTTAAATTAACCACCAGAGCTTCGGGTCTCTCTGCCCTGATTTCGGTGGGTGCCCCTTTTCCTGAAAGGCCTGTTCTTGGCCTCTGGAAATCCCATGGTCTTTGTGGTCTGCTTCTTTCATGGCCTAACATTGTGTCTGTTTCTAGCCAAATGCATCTGGGTTTGTCACAAAGCAAGACTGTTGAATAACCCATTAGCAGACTTGTTTTCTGCTCACGCATTATTTTTGTGTTTTCATGCGTCTCTTAGGTTTTAAATGTCACCACTGTGGAATGAATGCTAGAGCCATTGGCAGAGCCATCAGAACCAGAGACAGGCCACTGTGCCAAGTTGGTAATGCCTTTAGTGGAACTGGGGCCTGGGCCAAACCCTTTTAATATTTCCCTGCTTTTAAAAGGTTATGCTAAAAGACAAGAGTGTGAGGTGGCCTGTCCAGCAATCCTGAACTTCAGGAGCAGTTTGTTCCTCTTACCAGAGAACAGACAAAGCACAGAAATGAAGAATTAGTACTGCTCCACCTTTTGTGTTCCATATCCGAGGGACATAGATTTTAGTTAAAATGATTTTTGGTTTTTTGGAAAAATGAATCTTGGTTTTCCTCATTCTCCTCTGAGAGAGAGGAAGTATAACCATGTTTTGCATTCTTTTAAAAAGATAAAGCAGCAAGTACTTTGGGTACATGCATTATAGGAAAAAAGTCAATAAACAACCACAAGAAGAACAAGATAAATGGATGGTAATATTGATCTAAATAAAGTAAAGACAGCTTCAAACCCATAATGTCTAGGAACAATTGCACACACACACATACACACACACACACACACACACACACACACACACACACAGCACCACACCACACACACAGAAGTTTTTTTACCTAATCAATAAGCGGACATTTACTAAATACTGATATAAAAAGCATGGTACTAGTAGTTTTTTCCTGATATCTGAATTTCAAAAGTCAAGCACCACACCTGTTATTCTGGTATTTGGGAAACTGAGACAGGAGGATCGCAGATTTGGGGTCAGCCTTGGCAACTTAGCGAGGCCAAGGCAAATTAGTGAGATCCTGTTTCAAAGTAAAAGCATAAAATAGGACTGGAGGTATAGCTTAGAAGTAGAACTCCCCTGGGTTCAAACTCCAGTACCACAAAAAAATAAAAATTAAAAATTAAAGTCAAGCGACTTTACTAGTAGAAAAATGTGGAACCATCTAAGCAAGAGGAGACTGTGGTAACGGATCATATACATGCTCCAACACAGTGTTTTCCAAGACCAGGTCACCCACCTGTTGTTTATTTTAAGAAGGGAATTCTGGTAGCAGCTGAAACTCTGCTGTAAATAACTTGCATGTCAGGATTATAACACTGAACCCTTCTTGTCCCATCTTTCTAAATGAACTTGAGTTTGGATTTGTTTCAGGTGACCACTCTCTCCAGAGCCACACACAGGGTCATCTTCTCGTGAGCCCTCTCCACTTGCAAGCAGGTAAATGTTGGCTTTGGAGGATATTCTGTGGCTGAAACGGCTGAAGAATGGCAGCGGCAGCATCTCAGATCATACACATTAAGTAACTCAGTTATGTAAATAAACCCATCCACAATTCAAAAATGTCCCCTAGCTCTCATGACTATTCGTTTTAAACTCAAAATCCTCATCCTGTTATCGGAAGCTCTGTCAAAGTTCCCAACCTCTTCATAATTATTATCCTTATCCATTGCAGCTGCCTTGATTCCTTCCTAATTTTATCTGATTCTTTAGCTGATTCACCATGGAACCCTCAGACAGTGACAAACTGGAAGAAATGGCAGGTGCATGTGTCTTTTATGTGGTGGCCATTTGTAGATAGGCTCGCTTGTCCAGAGCCACAGGAAATACTAGTCATTCAAAACCATTATATATCCAATCTATTTTTTTGTGTGTATGTGTGTGTGGTACTAGGGATGGAACCCAGGGGCATTCTACCTCCGAGCTACACCTCCAGTCCTATTTTTTATTCTTTGTTTTGAAACAGGGTCTCACTAAGTTGTGGAGTGCCTCACTAGGTAGCTGAGGCTGGCCAGGAACCTGGATCCTCCAGTCTCAGCCTCCCGAATGCTGGGATTACAAGCGTGTGCCACCACGCCCAGCTTGAATCCAATCTTAAAACTGGCATTAGCGACAAGAAAGGCGACAAACACACACCCGTATCCAAGTAGGAACACGAACTGCTGCTTTAATGGTGTTTTCAAAGGCTAGTGGGAAAAAAAGAAACTTCTTTCAAAAATTGGCTTGAATATCCTTTATTTATTTTATTTATCACTTCATTAGGACTGGAAAATTTCTGTTGCAATAACCTTTTTTTTTTTTTCTCCAAAAAATGTGTCAGTGACCAACATTTCTGTTGGCTTTGACTGGCACTGTTTATCCCAGTATGAACATTTGCAGATAAGATGACCAATCTCAGACAGAAATGCTTTCCTTACAAGCTCAAGCATGTCTTACACCCTGCTTCTGAAAAATCTGATTCCATCAAATCTTAAATAAGGAGGGTATCATGTTTAACATATCCTAGTGCAGGGGGCCTTGTCCTTAGAAGGAATTCACTAAATAGTTATGGAAAGAATCACTGAGAATTTCGCTCACAAGACAGCTAAGTGGTCATCAACAGAGCAGATCTTCTTGTTTGACTTCCTGACAGGAAATACAAACTCAACCTCATTTTTGTTGTCCTCCATAGACTTCAAGGTCTTAAGGGTTTGGGGGTTTCAGGGTCAGCTTTTTCTTGCATTATTTTTCTTTAATGCTGATTATGCATTTATGACTTTAAAAGATACTACAAATCTTCCAATAATCATTATACTTGATGAGAAGAGAGTTATGTTCATGGAAACATTTTTACTACTAACAGGGAAAAGGGGAGGATTTTCTGATAATTGCCTGGCTCCCTAAGGGTCAATGAGCCAGATTAACTGTGCCTTGATTCCTTACATCTCAGCAACAGGGGCACATCTGAACTTTCTGAACTAGTGAGCTTTTGTTCCAGGGGCAAACAACTAGTTTTGTTGTTATTGTTGTTGTTGGTTTTTTTTTGTTGTTCTTGGGATTAAATCCAGGGTCATTTTACCTCCAAGCTATACCCACAGCCCTTTCAATTTTTGCATTTTGAAACAAACAAAAAACTAAGTTGATGTGAGTCTTGTTAAGTTGCTGAGGCTGGCCTTGAACTTACAGTCCTCCATCTAGGCCTCCCAAGTACTGAGATTACAGGTATGTGCCACCATATCTGGCTTAAATAATTTTCAAAGCTGGTTTTCAGTAGCATTTAACAATGATAGTTGTTGTTTTTAGGCAGAATTTTTTTTAATGTCATTTGCTTTAAAGTAGTTTCATTGAAGTAGATCTACTCCTCGAGTAGAATATAAAAAATCAGAGCCGGGCGTGGTGGCGCGCGCTTGTAATCCCAGCATTCGGGAGGCTGAGACCGGAGGATCCGGGTTCGCGGCCAGCCTCAGCTACCTAGTGAGGCACTCCGCAACTTAGTGAGACTCGGTTTCAAAATAAAGAATAAAAAAATAGGGCTGGGGGTGTAGCTCGGAGGTAGAATGCCCCCGAGTTCAATCCCCAGTACCGCAAAAAAAAAAAAAAAAA
>PVLC010001212.1:132724-152499 GCA_004027655.1 Graphiurus murinus | reverse complement strand
GAAATAGAAATTTTCTTCCAGTTTTCCAAAATATTTGTCTGGACTAGGACCAAGAATGAAGCATTTTAGTCCAAAATGCTTCTTGAAAGTTTTATGATTTGTAAGAGGGTTTAGAAAATGTCTTTAGGGCATTTAGTGTATGTTATTATCAGAATATCTTATTCATCAACAAACAAATTTTATGCATTTTTACATAGATGAAGCTGGGCGTAGTGACACATGTTTATAATTTCAGTACTTGGGAGGCTGATGACAGGTTAGCAGCAACTTAGTGAGGCTGTCTGCAACTTAATGAGACCCTGTTTCAAAATAAGAATAAAAGAATAGGACTGAGAATGTAGGTCAGAAATAGAATACTCCTGGATTCAATCCTCAGTACCACAAAAAAAAAAAAAAAAAAAAAAAGGAAATTATTTGATCCTTTTACCTTGATTGCTCTGGACACACAGTGTTTCATACTTCTTGATCCCTCAGGATTAAAGTTGTGGCAAGTAATATGTGAGTCTAAATTTGATTTTAAATTAAATCAATCAATCTTTCTTTTTGTGCAGTACTGGAGATGAATTCAGGGGCAATCTACCTATGAGCTACACATCCGGTCCTTTTTTTAATTTTTAATTTTGAAACAGGCTCTCACTAAGTTGCAGAGGGCCTCACTAACTAGCTGAGGCTGGCCACCAACTTGGGATCCTCCTATCTCAGGCTCCCAAATACTGGGATTACAAGTGTGGGAGACCATGCCAAGCTGTTTTTTAATTTTCAAGCCTATTGTTGTTCTCATTTTTCTAAGCAATCTTAGCCACATTTGATCTTCTAGATGAAAAATATTTGACTGTGATTAAATATGTTCAGCACCATTCTAGATTAAATTTTATTCATAGATTAATAAGATATGTGAAGCATGATGTAGGAAGAAATATTTTAGTCCATTAAATTTAGTTACATAAACTACAGTCTGTTTTAAATTCCGTGTAACTAAAATCTGTTTTGCTTTAAAAAGAAAAAAATGTTCCAGTTACACTGGAAAATGTAGACTATTTGTATTTTTGGACCACAGAAAGCATACCCAATTACACATTTAGGAAATTCTTGAAATATTAGTTTTAGTCTTTTAACTTAATGATAGTTATCAATATCTGATTTTCTGATCTGCCTGTATAAGTATTTAAGAACACTGATTTAATTACATATTTTTAATAGTATCTCCTTGGCTCTAGTGAAGTTCTTTTATATGGAATAAACTGTAAAGTAAAAGACCTACCACAATGCTTGGCACATATTTGGTAATCAATAAACATTACTTTCTTTCCTTTACCCTTTTACATTTTTAGTCCATGGTTTTAACATTATTGAGAAAATGGTGTCAAAAATTCAAGTGGTCAGCTTCCATTCTCAATATCCAAACTTCTTCTAAAGGAAAGATTCCAATTAACACAAAATGTTTAGGCACAATTCTATGACGGCCTCCAACATTCCCTATGAAGAAGTGTAGGCACTGAGACAAGACGTGCTGAAGGGTGCATCTCCTCTAGGCTCCTCCCTTACTTTCTGTTTCCCCCGTACCAAAAAAAGAAAAAAGAAGAAAACCCTCCTCAAATCTAAAAATTTCCTTGTCTCAGCATTTTGAATAAGGGAGCTTCCCAACCTATACATTCTTGGATTTTATTTATCAGCATTATGTATAAGATTATTGCAGTGATACTTGGTAATGTTTCTTGTTTGTTAGATTTTGGTAGCAAAGCCACAGCTGAATTCTAAAAATGATCAACGGGATACACTGGATTCTGAGACTGTTTTTATCAACTTCCATTTTTCTGCAGCGTCTATTAGGAGAAGCCCTTTCTGGATTGTGAACTGCCCTTTATCATTTCTAATGTTAATCATCTGTGTCTTCTTTTTCTTGATCCATCGTTGTCGGGGGCCTAGTTTGGCCGGCTAGACCTCGCCTCTAGATGGCGCCTGGCAGAGTGCCAGAAGCGGCTACAGGTAGATAACATTCTGGGGCTGCCCCACGCCAGAGCGCATGCACCAGCACGCCCGACTCGTGGCCGGCCCAGGTGAGAGCTGTATGAGACGCCTCGTGGCTTAGGCCCTGGGTGGCTTTAAGAGCCTCCACCTCTCGCATGTAGAGGGTTGGCTGACTGGGTTGTTGCTAGAGGGTTGTTGCGGTTGTTGTTGCTAGGGAAAGAGTTGCTGTTGGGGAAAGGCTGGAGTGGGTTGCTGGGGAAGTTCTGGGAGGAAAAGTTGTGGGTTGCTAGTGGAAGACGGATTGCTAGAGAGAGGGGTTATTGGAAGTCTGTTGGAAAAGCACTATTTGGAAAGACGACTTCTGTACTGTGTTTGTTACTGCTTGTGTGCCCTTGATCCCAGAAAGAGAGAGAGAGATAATAAAAGAGGTTCGAACCAGCAACATTCAGGCAGCATCTTTATTGGGGCCTCATGGCTGAGGGTTCAGCCTGGGGCGCCCGATACATCTTGCCAGAGATGGGTCTCTTTATTCATTTTTCTCCAAAGAATCAATCATACTTTTGGTGTTGTTTTCCATTTCCTTAATTTTTGTTCTTTACAATTTACCTTTCAGTTACTGATTTTAATTTCATTGTTGGTAAAGAATATGGTTGTATGATGCTGATTCTTTATATTTGGTTGAAACTTTGTCTTAATACTTGATTGGATTTTGTTGTCTTTGTTGTAAGTGTTTCACATGTGCTTGAGAAAAATGTACCTTCTCAGAGTTCTGTGTGTGTACAATCAATTACAGTTGTTGGTTGTACTAGTCAAAATACGGTTTCCTAGTTGTATTTTTTTTACCCCTGAATTTGTCACTCAGTGAGGTATGTTGAATATTGCACTATGATAGATTTGATAATATATTCTGGGAATTTAGCAATTGTTTTTATTTTTTTTAATTAGAATCCTAGAGATGGAACCCTGGAGTGCTCTATCATTGGGCTATACCCCTACCCCCTTTTATTTTTTATTTTGTAACAGGGCCTCACTAATTTGCTAGGCTGACCTTGAAATTGAAATCCTCCTACTTCAGCCTCCCCAACTACTACTGATACAAAGCCAGTAGTATTTGTCAGCCTGGGAGAAATGTCACTGGTTTTTCAGACTCCCATAAGATGTAATATTGCCACAGTTCAGCTGCAGCAGTTTCTCTTCTGCTGACCAACTGGGAGCTTATAATAAAATAATAATAACACAAAAGGCAGACACACACACACACACACACACACACACACACACAGACCTTGCACTCTGGACAACTTGCTATGGGAACAAGTGCCACTTTATTCAAAGAGAGAAGGCTTTTTATGTCCACAGAAAAACAAGGATGTGAACTTGACTAAGATGGATATGTGCAAGATAACAATCCTTACGAGACACCTGGACTCCAGCTAAATATATCTCAAGGAAACATTTTGCAGATCCCTTGGTCAGTGAATTTTATCACAAAGAGCAGAAGCTACAAAGTAAAACATTAATGAACAGGGAATTTACAATCAGGCATTCCAGGGGTCTTAAGGAATTTAACCTATAGGAACTTAAAGGTCGCTCAACAGCAGTCACGTATACAGGGAACGTGACTAATGAGTAGCTTAACATGGCTGCACTGTGGCTCTATGGCTCCTTGCATAATATGACATACATCAAATTTGACAATAACACATTTGACAATTTTGGTTATATTGATGGATATTGCCAGTTGTTTTTTCATTTTAGCAATGCAAAGTCAAATTGGGTAGGCACCAAAGTGTTAAAATTAAGCCAGGTGCACACGCTTGTAATCCTAGTTCTTGGGAGCCGAGACAGGAGGATCTGGGTTCGTGGCCAGCCTCAGCTACTTAGTGAGGCACTCTGCAACTTGGTGAGATTCTGTTTCAAAATAAAGTATAAGAAATAGGACTGGAGGTATAAATTGGAGGTAGAATGCCCCTGAGTTCAATGTCCAGTATCACAAAAAATTAATAAAAATAAAATAAGACCATCCCATGAATAAAGTCAGTCTTAATACATGACATAAAATTTAGAGTACAATTTTGTGGCCTGTGGCCTGACATGTGGCACTCATCATGCACCATCTTGTCAGCTTCTGACTGTGACTGGATTAGGGAAAGTTGTCCTCAGGATCAGCTTGCTTGACTTTTCGGATTTCTTGTAAGCAGTTAGTGGATCATCTTTGGGTCTGTTGGCTCATGAGATACTGGCTTAAGGTGGCTATGATGGACTGGGATAGCTATACTGACTGACGTGTTGTCTAATACTCATTTATACATTTTTAACATTTGGGAAGCACAAGTGTAGCATTATAGTTACATAAGTTAACTTTTATGTTTGAAGTGAAATTTAGAATCTAGGGCTTAATGAGATATCTATAGAAAACAGAGACAGTAGAAAACACAGGAAATTATCTTCATAGAACCTCATTGTAGCCCTTTTGAATAATTTTAATTATAACCATCTTTATCACACATGTGCACTATTCCTTTTATAAGCTTCATCCTCCACAAACATTCTTCAATGTACTCAAACCTTCTGCAATTTGCTTTTAGCCTTCTGATTTTATCCTATTCCTTCCTTTTCCATTTGGGCAATCTTAGGATAAACTTTACCATATAAGATACTTTCTCATTTCTAAAATATTCTTTCATTTTATCCTTCCTTACCAAAATTTCTCATACTCATGTACCTTCTTTACATCTTTTTCTTATTCCTACATACTGCTTTCTTTCTGCCATAATTCTCTTCTTGCCTTTACATTTTAAAATAATTTCGTACACTTTTTTTTAACAAAATAATAAACAAAATTAAAATAAGCTATCCAAGTTTTACAATGGCCTTGACTTTAAAGAAATAGTTTTCTTTTTTTTTTTTTTTCCAGATGTTTACATTTTAGGAAAACCTTGAACAGTTTATAAACAAAAGGAGAGGAGGAAAAGTGAAAGCCAACTTGGTAACTGGAAATATAGCAGTTTTAGGTTTTTCACCCTATTTATTTCTGTTGGGGGCTTTCCAGGAGGGACAAAATAGTACTGTAGACAAAAGAAGTACAATTTTGAATAGGACCTACTGTTCGATTTGAACCTTACTTGACATTTTTTTTCTTAATACCCATTTTTGTTAGTCCTTTCTATTCTGCCCAAATTCTTTGGCCCACATGTGAAGTGTAGCTCCCAGGGGAGCCCCAGGGCAATTGCTATGTCCTGGGTGACTTTTGATACAAAGGTTGGTCCATGGATTGCTTTTAAGTCTGGCCTCCCTAAGTGAATGTGTGTCAGCACTTTTCCAGTCTCGGGTAAGTAGCTCATCACTGTGTGGGAGCAGGGTGACTGGATTCTAGGTATGTACCAGCTTTGTTAGGGGAAAATAAGATAATTCTGTGGAGTTCCTGGCTTACGTGGCAGAAAAGAATTTCAGGACATGCTGGTCAAAGACAAAGACAGATTTCTTTATAAAAGTCAGGGATACAAGTTTGAGGGAGAATGTGGGCAATCTTTAGATTGTGATTAGGGGGGCCTTGGGATTTTTGCAATCCTCTTCTTATAGGGGCACATGGTGGGAATAGGGCAACACAGGATGGTGGTCTCCTATCTTTGAACTTTTAGATTCTCACCATTTCATTGGTAGGGGCTTGGCTGAACAAAAGGTGAGAATACTTTTGAGATTTTTTTTCTTCCAGGAAGTTGAGGCATGAAGATGGGGTGCAGGGCTCAACAAAAGACGACACTTCCTCTTTGAGATTTAGTATCTCAGAAATTTCAGGTGTGAAGCTGAAAATTATGATTAATTACCACTATGATTAAAAGTGTAGGCCAGTCTTTTTGACAACCCAAGTAAAAGGCAGGACGGATGGACTGTTAATATTAAAAGTGTACAGGCAAGGCCTATTGAAAACCTTTGCTTAAGAAAAGGACAAGCCAGGTCTGCAATTATAATTAAAATTGTGGTCCATAAAGGGCTTCTGTCTAATAAAAGGCAGGCTCTACAAGGTGAAGCTAAGGATTATGAAGTTTTCTAGATTTTAAAACTATTTTTTTACTTTCCTTTCCAGTTTGTCTCCTTTCTACCTTTTTTTTTTTTTGTGGTACTGGGGATTGAACCCAGGGGCATTCTATCTCCAAGCTACACCCCTAGCTTTGTATTCTTTATCTTGAAACAGGGTCTCACTACGTTGCAGAGATCCTCACTAAGTATCTGAGGTTGGCCGTGAACCCAGATCCTCCTGTCTCAGCCTCCCATGTACTGGGATTACAAGCATGCACCACCACACCTGGCTTCTACCTAATATTTTATTTCCTCTATCCTACCTCACCTTCAACTGTATATGAGAGTTCTCATGCAGTAAGCCTGGGATTGGTTGCTGGATCAGGACCTGGACTGCTGTTTTCTTTCTTTTTGGGACAATCAAGATGAAAGACTTTTTAGCTGTTTCATTTTAAGTTTTTGAAAAGCCTGTTGTTCTTTTTTTTTTTTTTCATACAAAGGGTTTGTGCTGTGACAACAAAGTTTGGAATCCAAATGTGACAGACCTCTACCACTCTCAGAAATTCCTGGAGGGTTTTTTTGGTTGGCAGAAATAGCTTGGACTGTCTCCTTTCCCCTGCCTGCAACAGACATTTCCCTTTTTGGATGATGAATCCCAGATATGTTTCTTTTTGCTGGCAGGGCTAGGCCCTTTTTAGAGACCTTGTAACCACAGTGTTTTAGTTGGCCCATTTTTCTCGCATAGCCTTCAAGAGTCTCATGCCTGAAGAGAAGATTATCAACATACTGAAGGAGAGTGTAGCCCAAGGTGTGGGAAGAAAGACTTGAGGTTACAGGCCAGGGCCTCTCCCAAAATAGTGAGGGATTTCTTAAGCCCTTGGGGCAATTGAGTCCAAGTGTACTGGTTGATAGTACTGGCTTCTTGGCTTTTTGACTGGAAAAGAGAAATGTTTCACTGAGACTGGCATGATTGATCATACCATGTTGTCGAAGTCTCTTTAAATGGAGCTGGATTTCTTCCAGGGCCAGCTGGAGGATTGGGTACTGGTAGGCATTTCAGGTGGATTATCCTTGGCCCTTACACTGGGTCACTGGGCTGTAATCTCTGGGATGATGGACCCCCCCTTTTTGCCCCTGAAACAGTCTCTCTTCTTCTTCTTCTTGGGGGCATTTATAGGAAGCAAATTAGCTAAGAGGTTGGCATTTTACCCTCCTCTGAAAAGGTTGTTTTGAGTTTGCTGAGGAGGTCCTGACCCAGCAGTGAAACTGGAACATCTGTCTGTGGGGGAGGTAAAAAATGTCTGCTTGGAGGCTTTTTCTGTTGTTTCAATTATGTTGACACTGGATGTTCTGGTGTCAAGACTCTGGCCCCCCATTTCTTAGACCATGGGCACCTCAGGGGCTTTGAGGCCCTGTCTCCTTTAGTTATCAAACAAACCAGCCTGGCTGACTGTCAGGAGAGGAGCTGCAGAGGGAACTTATGGCTCCTCATGGGGCCTTGGCCTGTTGTTTTCTGCTTTGGCTTGTCACAGAGTGCTATACTCCCCAATGAGGTTGGCTTTCCATCACATTTTCCAATTTACTTCTTGGACATTTTTTTTTGGTTGTTGTTATTGTTTTCATATCACAGTTGATGAAAACCTTGTCTGTTACCTCAAGGAGTTGGGAAGGATTTGTTCTGGTGAGTCCTTCCAGCTTCTGTAGTTTGTGGTGGATATCACTAGCATGAAAGGAGTGTTAATCATTTGTTGGTGTTTGGGTGTTTCAGGGTCAAATGGAGTAAAGGTGCAATAAGCTTCACAGAACCACTCACAAAAGCCAGTGGGGCTCTCATCAGGCTTTTGAGGGACTTCCTCAACCTTGGCAATATTGCTGGCTGTGGTGCTCCCTGGAGGAGGGCTTCTCAGTATGCCTCTAGTTTTGCCATGTCTCTGGGATCATTTGGCAGGCATTCTTGAGCACAAGCCTGGGGTTTGGGACTTCTGCTGGGGCATTTTTTCAGCCCAGTGGGCTGCTGCCTGTAAAACCCAGCATCTTTCTTTGGTGTTGAGAAGAATCAAGAGAGACTGGCAGCAGTCAGGTCACATAGGATTGTGTGTTTGGAAGATACAGAAGGTCACCAGGGCCTGTGGTTTTTCAGTGCTTTTTTTTTTATTGTTGTTGAACAGGAGTTGTCTGTAGCTCTATCAGGTGTTGCTGGTGGGGCTAGCACAGGAAGATGGCAGAATCAGGGTCTTCTTTGCCAGACTGGATGGCTGATCAGATGGGCTACGAGGTGGTGAGAGAGAGATGTATCTTTCCTAGCTCTCCTTCCATCAGTGTCTTTCTTATATTGAGGATTATAACCAAAACAATGTAAGAAATGATTAATCACAGGAAACAGCAAAGTAGTCATGGGATAAGTCAGGAAAAAAACATCAAGGTAGTCACAGATGATTCAGGGAAGAGAGAGTAGATAACAAAGTTGTCAGGGTCTCTGCTTATCATCAGGGTTCCCATTTATGGGTCCCATTTGGTCCTTGGGTGGGCAGTTTGTGCCTCTCTCAAGCCAGACCAAGGTGACCTCAAAGATGATGACTAAGAAGGCTCCCAACAAATGTGATGATGTGGACACAGGCCCCTCAATCCTGGAAAATTCAGAATAGACCAAAAAAAAAATGTAACAAAGAAGAAACAAGTTTTTGAAAATACTGGAGACTAGAGATACCTCACAAATTTTGGAGAATTCTTCCAGATAAATTGCAGAGGAAAACAGATTTAAAAATTAAACCACATAGTACTTCTGTTTAGTTCTTGGGAAGAATGGTCCAAGTTAGTCCTCTGAACATGACTAGATACACATAGACACCTTTTCATTTATAGGGTCTCAATACCATTAAAAGAATGCACATATTAGTGCTCAAAATGTGATATCTCAGCTAAAATTACCAACAGAACTGTGATAATTTATATATAAATATGTACATATATATTGAAATACATTAAGGTTAAAAAGAAAATACTGTTAACTAATATTCCTCTAAAATGAGAAAGAAAACAATATATCCATGTGACACTTGTACACACAGCCATATTCAGAGTTTTCTTGTGGGAATTGTGGATGAGGTGGATAGAAAATGGCTTGAGTATAAAATTTTTCAAATTTGGATTGACTAAGTTAGACAACTTGAGTTCAGTCTCATGGAACACAGAAACTGCGAAGTGCTTCATTGGTCTCAAAATATCACTTAACTGCGTCTTGGAGTCTCTCAGATGATCACAAACTTATCTTTCCATATCTTCATGAAAAACAAGACATACTGGAGTGTTACTAACACAGCAACATGGTACACACCAGGCAGGTTGTTTATCATAACTTATCTCTCAGTAAGTCTAGCCTGGGCTTATTCTTTTTGCTTCAGATCAACTATGGCCTCAGTTAAATTAGTTCTTGTACTAAGATCTTCAGTTTCTGTGCTAAGATCACCTTCACACACCTTGTACTGTGTGTGAAAATAGCATACACAGTGCAATGTTGACAACTAAAATCACTTGGACTCCAGCTAGTTGATTAGCTAACCATGAAACCATTCCGTTCGCCTTGTGTTTCTATTCATTCATCGAATGCTCTAAATCCAACAACCTCATGATTGTGTTTCTAGTGTGAGAAGCGCCTAAGTCCAGAACAGATACATAGATGGTAGAAGTTTTTTTTAAATTTAATTAACTATTTTTATATGTTTAAAGTTTTGATACAATGCACATTATATAAATTTTTTTTTACTGTTTGTTTATCTTGAATGTATTGAACTCATATATCTTTAACTTTATAAACCTTTATTATTTATTTATTTATTTATTTATTTATTTATTTATTTATTTTGCGGTACCGGGGATTGAACTCAGGGGCATTCTACCTCCAAGCTATACCCCCAGCCCTATTTTTTATTCTTTATTTTGAAATAAGGTCTCACTAAGTTGCAAAGTGCCTCACTAGGTAGCTGAGGCTGGCCACGAACCCGGATCCTCTGGTCTCAGCCTCCCAAATGCTGGGATTACAAGTGTGCGCCACCATGCCTGGCTCTTTATAAACCTTTATATAATCATTTGGATAAAACTCAGACACATAGCATATTTAGCCCTCAGATGTATATATATTTGTAGTCACAGATAAATAGGATATCAAATATACTATAGCAATCTAAAATAATAGTTGTTTATTTAGCCTGAGTTATAAAGTTATAAATTTAACAGGCAATAAAATACACAGATACTTAAGCCCCAACTCTGTTCTTAGGTCTTAAAACCTAAGTTTTTAAGTAATCTAAGTCCTGAAAAAGTAAATACAAGAGATTATCTTGATAAAACATAAAATTTCCCTCCATTTTCATAGAGGAAGTTTCTTTTGTCTTTTTGGGCTCTGGTAGTATAAAAAGTATTTATGTTAGTGTGGCTGCAATGGCAACATCTGATTTTATTATTTCCAAATATTTAGGGGGCTTAGGTAAAAGAATATATAGTTTTTTCTTTCAAGGCAATGTATACAATATTACACATTGACCTGAACCCTGATTTCCAGCAACCTTTATTATTTTTTGATAAAGACTCAAAAACAAAGCCATTTTACAATATTTTTCTATATACCAACAATTTAGAAGCTCATTGAATAGATTCAAATGTTATTTTTGATCCTAAGAAGCTAAGAGCACTTTAAAGCATTAATTATACTTTTTCATTTATCCAATTTAATTTAATAATTAAACTATAGATTACCTCTGAAAATAAAGACATCACGTAAACATCATTAGTGTCTTAAAACATTTTTTCTGTCACAGAGACAATTTTGAAAGCAATGAACATTGTATTTGGAAACATACTAGAGAGGTAAACATAATCTTGACTATTTACCTAGGGAAAAAGGCATATGTTAATAATTTTAAAGACATTTTTATTTTAATGTCATGAACAAATCTTAAACTAACTCGGTTGTTAGATCTATTTAAGTTATGTGAACTCAGAGGCATTTGATTTTGCTTCTTCTTTGCCCTAGAATCTTAGAATTGGCTTTTAGCATGTAAGAGAACAAACCACATTTGATGACAGAATTATCTTACAGGCTTTTATAAGAGACATTTAAACTTAAGCATCTATCCACCCAGTCTTGTGAATGGGATTAAACAGCAGTGGCCTAGGTGTGAGATGTTATCAGTCACCCAAGGGAGGGGCAGATACCTCCCTTCTCATATATTGAATTTGGGATGGTGGAGAACTCTCCTTTGTTCCCACCACACCACATAGGGTGGAGGCTTAAACCCACCCCTGTAGTCAGATGGTAGCTCCCCTAAATTTTAGAGAGCTCAGGTGAATTAAAAAGCTCAGTCTGACTAGCTCTTTAAGCCCTCTGATCTTAGGAAACCTGCTGCTGTTCAAAATAGCTTTGTGACCCCAGCTGGGGATCACGGGTACCCCTGCCTGATCTGCCCCCCTTGCACAGCTGCATCTGCACATTGACTTCAGAGGAAACTCGTGGCCTAGGGGCTCAGAGGAGATACTGTGTGTGAGCCCTGGCAGGGCGTGGCCATGTGGGGCTGGGGCAGCACGACAGAGGTGTCCAGTGCAAGATCAGAAGGGCCCTGACCCTGAATGGTGGAGCCTGTCTGTGCCCTGGGCAGCCTCTGTGCCCTAGTGGCTGCAGTGGCTTGGCGCAGCCTTGCCTTTTTGCTTTTGTTGTTGTTTTCGTCTCACAAGCTGGGTGAGAACTTTGGTTTTCTCCATGGCAATGAAGACAAGTTGGAATTTCAGCTAAGATCTAAAGAGACAAGGTCAGGGAAAGAGAGAATGTCTTTTCCCTTGGGATGCAGAGGTAATAAAATAAATTACCAAATGCGGGATAGTTTAAGAGAGCACCATTGCCAAGGAAACCTGGAAAAACCACAGGGCAGGTAGAGTTTGGAGTTCCCCTTTAGGACTCCCATCGCCTCCTCCTCAGAAGAGGAAGTGGTACTGCCCTCCCTTTTCTCTCTGTTTTTATAACAAAAACAAAACAGAACAAAAACAAAAAAAGAGCTTGCACAAGTACAGTATGCCTTCCCAACATCACCTCCAAGATATTCTGGGGAGGGACCCATGGGCATCTTTATAATGGCAATAATACCCAACGTAGATAAACTTATGTTAAAGATTTATATGCCATGCCAACTAAAAAGGTATTTACATTCATTTTTTTGTTTGTTTGTTTGTTTCTCATCTCAGATACTCAACTGCAAGTGTTTAGTAAGGTTCAACCCACCTATCAGGGTCTTTTATACTCCCCCCCATATGATGCCCAATTCCTAATTGCCCCATACCCTTGTGGGAAATATTAGTCATTTTTTAGACTGCCGTATTAAGCCATATAGAAGTGCCACCCCAAATCGCAGGTAGGAATTCCACACTTGTCCTGTGTCTTCAGACACATTTTGCACACACTGCCTCCGACTGACTGGGTTACCAAGGAAATACGTTGCCACTCTCTCTCATAGGTGCATTTGCACCTTGATTTGCATGTAAAGTTACCTGGCCCTTTTTCCTTCTCATTCCTGCCTAGAGTCTGGACTGATGGGGAGCCTAAAATAACAGACAGCTCAGTCACACATTCCCATTTTCCTCACATGCCCAACCTGATTACTGCAGAAGGGAATTCTGGTTTCATGTCCTTTCTTGTGGTCAATGCTCAGGGAATTCCTAAAGGGGGTGAGTAGTCCCTTCTGCTCTCTCGATAGCAGAACCAGAGCTAACTGAGCCCTGGGCAGCTTATGTGACTCAAATGTCGTCGCCAACTGGCTAATGACTTGTTCTTTTTTTGGCCTAAAACCTCAGTGGTTGTAACCCCTGCTATCAATCCCTCTGGGAGAAACCTCCCACACTGTGGCAAAAGGGGCCCCCAGCACACTCAGTGAGGCAGTGTCTGCCCCGGGGAAGGCAGATTCTCTAGGAAGCACAGACCAAAGGAGGCAAAATGCCCCAAATCTTGTCCCCAGAACCAGGCTGGCTGTTCCTGCCTAGTTTTTAGCCAAAATGTTACAAGACACTTAGTCTCTCACATGGTTCCCAGTAAGGACCTCCAGAGGCCAAAATCAGACAGACAGGTATCTTTTATTGACCAGTAAATGACCCAGTTGGCCCATGGTACTGCACCCAGAACAAAGGGTTCACATGGTTCTTATACCCTTGGTCTCCCACATCTGAGAGAGGAGAGGTAAGTGCAAGATTTATTACACCTAGCATAAACATGATACAGAAAGCAGGAAAGATGGTTAATTTACATCCCATTTCGAAGCCCTCCCTACCTTTGTGAATGGCTCTGATAGGTTCTCTCTTGTTTATAGTAGGGATATCTCCTGGGTTGTGACTCTTGGTTGCCTAGGAAATGGATCCTTTAACTTTAGGAGTGACTGGACAATGAGTCCCTGGTCTACTACAAGGAGGTATGAGCCGGGTACAGAGGCCTCTGTGCCCCCAACCTGCACCTGTATGCCTGGCACCCGAATGGTCACTTGACCTGGGAAACATCACCTTCCCTGTCTGCTCCATCACCTACTGTCCCCTCTGAGATGGGTTGACTATTAGCAAAAATAAAAATTATTTTTTCTTCTCTGCCCTTACCAAGTAGTTTATGGTGGGACTTTCAGCTTTTCCTGTCAGCAAGGCTGATCACCATGGTAACAAACATGTGCTGGAATTTCAGCTACATCATTCAGTTATATTAAAATATGCTTTAATATAAGAACCTGGAGCTGAAGTGCTTCATTGTTACTCCCCAAACCAGGTCTCTTTCCCAGGCCTGACTCTCCCAAATTCCTGGGAAATCTGTAGATCCTAGAGTTAACTGAAAGAAATTATAATTGTTCTGTAAATTGATAACAAGACAGGTACAGTATTTTGAGAAACCTATAACTTAGGACATTCTTTAGCTTACCTGTCAATCAGCTAACGAGGACCCCAAATAGCCTGGCGACCCGAACACTGACTAGACTACCAGAACAACAAGCCTCAGGACTACCAGACTGAGATCATCCTCCCTAAAATTGACCAGATTGCCAGACCACCGTAGCTGCCGTGGGGACTACGGGACTGAGAGCCTCCTCACATACCTCCTCTAGCCCACCCCTACCAAAAGTTCCCTATAAGAAAAGAACCATGCACTCCCCCAAAATGCCTTCCTCATCTTGAGGTGGCCAGCATTCTCTCTTGAATGTGTATTTCCTCCATTTTTCCCAAATAAACCTCTGTCCATGTCTCTGATTGGCACATGCTAAAACTCTTTTCTGTCACATTAGCCAAGGACCCTGCAGATCCTGAGTTCCTGAGTTGAGGACTCACCCCAACATTTAGAAGTGTAAGACAGCTAAAGCTGTCTGCAGGGGAGGGGGTTTCCCACACCTAGCTGAAATCTGAATAAACTCTTTGAATTGTAGCCATGTCAATGTCAACATCTTGATTTGATATTGTGTGATAATCATTCAAGACATGTTTACGGGAGATTCAATAAAGGGGTGGCAAAACTCTTTATGCATTTCTTTGCAACTTTCTATGGCTCTATAATTACCACAAAATAACAAGTTAAAAATATGTACAATTTACAATATTTGCTTCTGAGCTGGGCGTGGTGGTGCACGCTTGTAATCCCAGTACTTGAGAGGCTGAGATAGTAGGATCACAGGTTCGTGGCCAGTCTCAGCTACTTAGTGAGGCCCTCTGCAACTTACTGAGACCCTGTTTCAAAATAAAGAAGAAAAAATAGGTCTGGGGATGCAGCTCAGAGGTAGAATGCCTCTGGGTTCAATCCTCAGTACTGAAAAAAAAAGAAAGAAAGAATTGCTTATGAAAAAAAAAAGTCTTTTGCATTTCTGTTCATTGTGTTTTCTCCCGAAAGCACAAAGTATATATAGGATGAAAGTGGGAAATAATACCACTTGAAACTTCTTACTAATTATCTTGCTACACTGACCGCTCAATCAGAAATAATTTATCTGAGCCCTGAGCAATATTAATTTTTTAAAATATAAGTATAAAATAAGTCCTCAAGGGAGCCAGACATGGTGTGGTAGTACATGCCTGCAATCCCAGTACTTGGGAGGCTGATACAGGAAAATTGCAGGTTCCAGGCCAGCCTCAGCAATTTAGTGAGACTCTCAGCAACTTAGCGTGATCCTGTTTCTAATACATACATACATACATACATACATATACAGGCTGTGAGTGCAGCTCAGAGTTAGAATGCCCCTGGGCTCAATACCAAAAATAAATAAAATAAGTTCTCAAGGTATTTCATCGATCCTTCCTTACCAGCTTCATTTTAAGGGTGGAACAAACTTACAAACTTTTTTTTTTTGCGGTACTGGGGATTGAACTCAGGGGCATTCTACCTCCGAGCTATACCCCCAGCCCTAGTTTTTATTCTTTATTTTGAAACAGGGTCTCACTAAATTGCGGAGTGCCTCACTAGGTAGCTGAGGCTGGCCGTGAACCCGGATCCTCTGGTCTCAGCCTCCCGAATGCTGGAATGCTGGAATTACAAGCATGCGCCACCACGCCCGGCTTTGGAACAAACTTTTTGAGAATGGTACAATTCTTGTTTAAAGAAATATGGGCCAGTACTGGGGATATAACTCAGTGGTAGAGTGCTTGCCTAGAATGTACAAAGTCCTAGGTTCAATCCCCAGCAGGAGAGAAGGAGGAGAAAGAGAAGGAGAGGGAGGAGGAGGAGAAAAACATGGGTCACTGTCTTCAAAACAAACCAAGGTAAAGGAAGAAGGAGAGCACTTATGCATCTGAAGAGAACTGTTCAAGAGGAGAACCAGTAGCTCTTAGTGTCTACTTTTTAATAAAAGGCCAGAGCTGATTTACTAGGAAAAAAGAACAGAAAAAGTGGGAGAAAGAAGCAGCTGAGATGGAAATCTCCAGGAGTCAGATTCAGAACCTGGGAGAAACTCACAAGTCAGGAAACAATTGGAGGATCATCCTGAAGTCCTGTCAACCCCCCAGGTACAAGTCTTAACAATGAGACTATCTTATTTATCACAATAATTTTCTTCCAGCCAGAGACAGAAATAAACAAAGTACTCCAGAAATCTGGCTCATGAAATCATTGAATTGTTTGCATAGAATTAAGTGGACCCAGGAAGAGGAGATCCCAGATCCCTGGCCCTCGGTACTCACTGTCTTAAGTACATTGTCTTGTTCGCCTATTCACTTTTTCTACAAACAGAGGCTCTGTCCACAAGGTATCGGGATACTTGACTCCCAGTGTCACTAATGTGTGAATCCAGGTTGACCGCAAGAGACAGTCACATATGGGGTGCTTAACTGACACTCTAAATAATTTCCATAAATTTAAATTTAATCAATTGATTTCTTTAAAAATGCCTTTTGCCAAATATACCTCTCTGGAGACAATGTAAAAAAATCACAAATTTTACAATGAGATCTACTAGCAGGACGCATGAGTTTCAACATGAATGCAGCCCCTTCAAGGATCCTCCCGCTCTCCTTCCTAGTCAGTGAGGGCTATGCACTGATTAGTTGAGGGTGGACTCTGCCGGGTTCTATGCCTCAGAATCATCTGGCAGGCTGGGCAGACATACAGATGCCCAGAGGACCTCACTCGCATCCTCTAGAGAAGGGTCCAGAGATTGGCATGCCGGGACAATTGGTCACCCGTAGGTAGATAGAAGAATGGACTGCTCCTCATACTCTCACCCTGCACAGGAGTTGACTCAAGATAGATAAAAAGACAAGACCTATACGTTAGGTCAGGGGCTCTGCAACTACTAGAACAGGGCGGGCACAGGACCAACTCTCCAACATATACACACAGGTAGAGACTTCCTCAACAAGACCCCCGAAGCTCACAAAATAAAAATGAAGATCAATAAGTGGGATGGGATTAGGTTAAAAACCTTCTGTGCAGCAAAGGAAATCATCACAATTCTCAAGAGAGAGCCTATGAAATGGGAGAAAATCTTTGCCAGCTACTCGTACTCTGATTGATTGATATTTAGAATATATAAAAACAAGAACAAACCTTAAAAACTTAATGCTAAAAAGCACAAGTTACTCAAATCAAACAGTGGGCAATTGATTTAAATAGACACTTCTCAGAAGAAGAAATACAAATGGCCAAACAGCCATGAAAAAATGTTAGACCACATTCATTAGAACCCAGGTAAATGCAAATGCAAATGACACTGAGATTTCATCACATTCAGTTAGAATGGCGATCACTGAGAATGCAAATCTTAACACAGCTGGGGGTGGTGGCACAGGCCTCTAATCCAAGTGCCGGAGAGGAGGAGGGGAAGGAAGAGCAGCCCATCAAACTTGCCTTCTGCTTCCCTCCACGAAGCGCCTGAGGGTGTGAGTGCGTGAAGAAGTGTCCAGAGGTGAACCTCATGTGAGAGGCGTTCTTACCTTGCTCTGTGTCCTCTGCCTGGCTGAATCCATCCCACCCGCTCCAGGCCACTGGCCACTGCCATCGGGTGTGGCTCCTGGCTCCAGGTGCTGCTGGCCCCTCCTGTTTCAAGGTGACCAGTTTCAGGCCAACTCTCTTAGAGCTCCTGCTGCGGGAGTTGGCCTCATTGGCTTTTCCTTGGCTTCTTTGCAGTTTCCTGTTGTCACTCTTGTTTTCTTGTTTCTAGGAGGACTCGAAGAGCATCTTTCTTACCAGCTGCTCCTGTCTGGATGGGAAGGGAATGGGAAGAAAACTTGATTATTGTATTTAGGAGGCAGTGTCATGCCCCAGTGACAAAGTACTTCCTAGGGAGACAGTGCCCCATATCAGAGACGACAGTGGCAGGAGCGCTCCTTTCTCTGCCTGCCCTCTCTCCTCCCTCCCTGTAACAGCAGAAGTCCTATCCTTCTTGCTTTAATTCTAGGGAACACTCTGTGATCCTCTTGTGTATCTGAGTGTGTGTGTGTGTGTGTGTGTGTGTGTGTGTGTGCGTGCATGCGTGTGTGTGTGTGTGTTTGGAGAAAAGGGTTCTTCGAAATGTCTGGTTTCCCCCCAGACTTAGTCTTCACCATTCATATTAGGAACCATGCCATATTAGGAACACTGGAGGATGCCGTGGAGCTCCCCGTCCTTTGCTTTGGAGATTCTGTCTTTTCTTAAGTAATCCATCCTCTACAGATAGCTGATTAACTATCAACAAACAAATTAACACTATATGAATTCCTTATATCTTATGGCTGGTGGTATAAAAATACTGCATTTTTCCATTGCTAAATAGTCATCATAAGCAAAGTCTTTAAAGATGAAAATTCAACCACTGACATAAAAACTATTTTCTTACTAATGTCCTAAACAGGGTCTAACATAGTGCATTGGACATAATAATGACTTTGTGTTTCTAATGATATTGTGATATCTAATACTTTTCAAATGTCAGGTTATTATACCAAAAAATGCAAACTGACACCAAATTCTATTTACTAAATACAAGATAAAATTGCTTTATGGTAACATCTCTAGAACCATTAATATAAAGGCTTGGGTGAATATGTATTAACTCTTCAGTATCCTCAGTAAAGAAATTATATTTTTATTTCCAAGAATTTCACACCCTGAAATACTAAAAGTGTATTCTTCTGCAATGCCCCAGAAGGCAAACTCAGCAATTATAAAACTCCCCTACATATATGATTATAAAGCAAATAGTCCATATATTTCCTTAAAAGAAAAGATTTTACCTAAAATTACAGAGTTTGACTTCCCATTCCTGCTCTATTTTTGATTTTGTAACTTTGTTTCTGATATTTCCTTTTGTATTCTAATAACCTTATTTTTCATTTTGATTCTCAGGAGTTCAGTTTCATGTATTAACTTTTCAAGTGAATGAAGTTCACTCAGGATTTTCAATATGAAATCATAATCTGTTTCAGGAAGAAAACAGGAGAAACAAAATTTATGAATAGTTTTGTATATGCAAGACTATACATTTGCACAATCTCTCACTCATACACCAAACAAGTGTATATACTTTGAGCCTACAATGTGGAACACGTTATAATAAGCTCTATAGATAAGACACAAGACCTCTGCTCTGGTTTAGCATAAAGTCGAATAAAAAATAAAGACTAATGACCATTATTATTGTTGTTGTTATTATTATTATTATTATTACTGTTATATATTTTTTCGGTACTGGGGATTGATCCCAGGGTATTCTACCTCTGAATTACATCCCCAGACCTATTTTTTATTCTTTATTTTTGAAACAGGTTCTCACTAAGTTCTGGAGGGCCTCACTAAGTAGCTGAGGCTGACCATGAACCTGCGATCCTCCTGTCTCAGCCTCCCAAGTACTGGGATTACAAGGATAAACCACCACACTTGGCAACTAACGACCATTATAAATTCAGACAGATGCTGTAAGAGAACAGAGTTCTGGAATCACATAAGGGAATTGCATGTACACAGAGCCTGGGAAGATACCCTGGGGAAGAGATGGCTGCCCTGAGACATGAAGGAGGAGGAGGAAGCTTTTGGGCAGAGGCTGCAGGAGAGGGTTCTAGCCAGTCCACAGCTGTCCTGAGGCTCTACTGCCATCTGCTGCCTACCAGGATGGAGTAACTGCAACTGATTTATATTTCTAACAGAGTCAAGCAAAACCAAAGGAGACAAATACAGTTAACACCAATTTTCAAGCCTGTGGACTTGAGGCAATGAAGACAATGGCCCTGCAGACAGGACACAAATGAAGTCAGCCTTCCCAGTGCCCCGGCTCCCTGCAGGGAGAGCTCCAGGCCCTGACACAGGAGAAGGAACT